>JABWIB010001655.1:56630-69421 GCA_016617825.1 Platyplectrum ornatum | reverse complement strand
ACATCTGGTTTGACGCGATTTACACACTGGGGTGAGGGATTAAATTGTACAGTAAGTGTTGGCTTCATACAGTCCAAACTACTGCCCTGCTTTGCTTTTAGGGCTTATAAAGGTTTGGAAGTCTTACGCGATGTATGCACTGGGGTGAGGGATTACATTGTACAGTAAGTGTTGGCCTCATACAATCCAGACTACTGCCTTGCCTTGCTTTTAAAGGTTCGGAAGTCTTATGTTGGGTCCTCTGTGCGGATTCCCCTCTGTATGTGGGCTGTGTGTGGTCTCTCCTCATAGAGAGGGNAATCCGCTTCTGTATTTTTAGTTAAGCAAAATCAGTGTTCTTTTCACATAGGGCTGATTTTGTGGGAGGCCCAGTGTTACCTCAGGAATGGCATATTATAGTCAGGTGTATAGGAAATGTAAATTATTATTATATCTCCCATTGCTGCATCTATGAGTATTGAGACTAAAGTGTCTGCTGTCAGCAAGTAATCTGTTTTTAAGAGAGACCNATGTGAGAGGTGGGTGTAGGATTTTTCAGTGGAGTGAAGAAGATGCCATGGGTCGGCTNGGAAATAAACCTTTAGGCCATATTTGTATTGAACAGACTTGTGTTGGATGACAGCCTAGATGCACTAGTTTATTCGGCCACCACTGAGGTGCTTGTACTGTCTTTTTTCCATCGCGCCATATGTATTGCTTCAAGCCNGAAACCTTGGCTGGTGAGTGAAGTTGATATAAGCATTTATCAATATTTTGGGAATCTGCGGTATGGGATAACATCTAGCTTCTAAGAATCCTCCTCCTGTTGTGATCCTTGTGTGGGCAGATGGAGATAGAAGCTTGTCACTACACTGTTCCCCACTTTCCTCATGCCTGCAAGCAATAACGTTGAATGGGTTGGTAAAAGGTCTACCAAGAAATTTCTCCATGACCTAACCCCTGGGTGGAAGTGGTAAGTAGCACCCATTTTCAGCTGTAATTGAATATGCAATGCCAAGGCTCAGAGTAATCTCATTATAGACTAGAGATGTTGTACAGTGTCACCGTTCGATTANACGATGCAACAGTCCAGAACTAGCGCTGATAGTTAGGGTCCTATGATTACCGGGGCAGTGGATCATTTTTGTTGGCTGAGATAGATGTGTTTGTGTGTAGTAGGTGATGAGTTTATTTCCTGCAATAGGAACTGTGCAGGTCCAGTATTGTCTGCATAGGCTTTACAAGTTGGTTATTGTTAACAGGTCACAGCAGTGGTTCCAACTGTATTATATATTAAATAATCAGTATATAGCAAAATTTGACCCAAAAGAAATACAATTTTTATTTGATTAGCCATATAAACATATCAGAATGTATTGTATTTCATACCTTATATGTTGTTATTTTTTTTTATTATTATTCATAATAAATAATAATAATTACTATAAGCCAAATATATAAGCCTATAAGCCAAAAAAAGNTGGTGAAAAAAAGTCACCCACCCATTTCCCAAATTAGATTTATATAAAGGAAATGAATGAGTCACTAGAGAAAGAACATTAAATATATATAGACGTTACCAGTAAACATTGTTTATATACATTAATCAAATAACAGTTGTCAGAGTTACTGTGAAAACTGAACAATGGTTACAATTCACATTGACTATATTTATAGTAAGTTAACAGCAACATGCAATGTTATATTTTAGCTGATACTTTATAGTATTCACCCTCTGTGAAAAGTATAAATACATGAGATAAGCAAATTTGGGTTAAAAATACAGAAACCAGAAGTTAAGTCACAGTTGTGTTTAGGAGCCTTGTAAAGGAAGCTGAACTGATAAGACATGAACATGATAGCCATGGAAACCAAGTAATCTGCAATAACAATTGTATATTATGTATGCACAATGGAGATTATTTACAAGCAAGATATACATATATATATATATATATACACACAGATTGATTTTACAAATAAACTAATAACCTTTAAATATTGATTTGCTTTAGCTCCTATTTGAAAACTATGCTATCATTTCCTAAGTACATGATAAAATAAGTAAAAACACATTAAATGTTGTATGTTGAACAGACCTGAAACTGTTTACACGTGTTACCCTATTTTCATAGATAGCAGGCCTATCAGGGTTAACCCTTAGAGCTTTATATATATATATATATCCCCGCACACTTCCCTATAACTTCATGTGCCTCCAGTCTTCCTTTGTGCCCATGTAGACATTGTATAATATAGACATTGTAAAGTCAGGAATTGCTGTTTTTAGCAGTTGCAGCACATACACAGTGCTTTAACCACTGCGGTTTAGGTACTATGTCTATGGCCTTGTGCGCCCAGTTACAAAATGCTGGGTTCTGCACAGGCATTAAACACTGTCCTCTCCCTCCTGTTTTTTTTCCCTTATAAAAAAGTAGTCATTTAATTAATGGCGACCATGCTGTATGTTCTGCTCATTTGTCTATTGTGCTGTAAGCCAAGAAAATATTTATCACAATGCAAGAGTGTGTCTCCAAGCATTTCATCCATATTAAATCAAAAGTGTGGGTGGGGTGGTTTTAGTCAAGCATATAAGTGTGTGCATCTACATTTATTGTTCTGTATTCCTTTCCGCTTATCTCAATTGTGCTGTCAGTGTGTTTAATGTAGTTTATTTTATTCGATATTTTGCACCTTTTAATAGTGGGTTAGCTTGAGGTGTATCACTTTACAGATTGTTATTACACCGCTAAATTATCACAGGGGTCTCCCTTCCTTCCCAGCTGGGTTTCAATGAAGTCCTGGCTGTATGCCTGCTCTGATACAAACGTCTTCTTGTACTAGGGCATGTGGTGAAGAGTGTGCGATGGGGGTGCTGCATCTTTTCAAATGTTTGTTTTCATCCCTGGGAGACCGGATCCAGAGCAACTTGTCAGGAACCCAAATGTTCCCAACACTAGCTGACTTTACCCCCAAAACATTTACATTCTCTTTCACTATTTCCTTTATCCCGCTTTCTTTTTGTCTTCCTTTGTCCGTTTTGTTAAATCTGTCATTCTCTCTAACTTTTTTCCTTTCTTCTCACTTGCACTTGTGCCCTGTTTAGCTGATGTTGTGAACAGTGTGTCCTACATGGGATTGCCGTGTGGTTATATGTTCAGGATTAGCTTTCAGTGCGTTTCTTGTCACAATATATGTATGCTCTAAATGACTAGCAGACCTGCCAAAACAACATTTATTTAGTGAAGGAATGCTGGCCAGTAGTTGTGGGAAAATAGTGTTGCTCAGTGTGTATGCGACAGAAAAAAGGTAAAAGCTTGGCATTCATGGTTTAAATAAAAGAGAAAAAGTTCTTATTCCTAAAACAGCAAACTAGATATTTGAGACAATAGAGCAGGGATAATACATATATCACATATTACATATTATATGATATGTACATTGAAAACCCATCCAATGCTAACATTGCACTTGGTAGTCAGAGTATCGCACCACTTCATTTTGTACTACCCCGTGACAGCAGTCCTCCTGGTGCGTTGCCAGCTCTGACNGTCTTTTTTTATACCAACGTGTTATGTGTGTCAATGTTTCTTCTTTCTGTGCCCTGAGCCTGAGAGCTCTCTCCTTCCCGTGACATTTGTTGTTTTGATCTGACAATTATGTAAGTGTTCCTTTGCCTTAGCCTGATTTGTGTGGGATCTAGCATGGCAACACGAGGAATAATGTGGTAGTGGGAGCTCTTGCCTGGCAGTGCTCACAGTTTGCTCAGTAAGAACAATGATTCAGTACGCAGCTCTGTTGTTCATTGTGCAGCCGATTAACGTCTCAGTTTCAAACAGGGTGAAGGAGTGTGCTTTCTATTAATGCAATTCTTCCCTCTTTNCGGCTACAGAATAACTAACAGTGGCAAAGACAAAAACAGAAATTCAGATATTTTTGATACAACTAATTCCTTAGAACTTACTTTAGTTATGAACCATCCTTCTACTATAGTTACATTTTTGTACTTAGACTTTTTAATATCTGAGGTTGTGAGTTCAATTCCTGGACAGGACCTTATCTATGTGGAGTTTTTATATTCTCCCCATGTCAGTGTTGGTTTCCTCTGGGTACTCTAAATTGTCCCTAGTTTATGTGATCCATTGTATAATGGACTTGCCCCTATGTATCTCTCCTATAGAATGTAAGCCTGTGAGCAGGGCCCCCTTCCCCACCCTTTCAGTCTGTTACCATCCAGTCATATCTTAATAAATGTCAAATTGTAAAGCACTATGTAATATGATGGCGTTATATAAATACGATAATAATACCTAAAAATTAGGGCTGTGAATTTGAGTACATACAGTACCAACATTCTAGCTGACACTTGCAAACTTTTACAAACAGTGTAAAAAGAATGTAAAGAAATAGAGAACAGCACAAGGTGGTTTATAAGCCTAAAGCTGGTAGTCATTGGCCAGTTGACACCAGGGTTGATATATTCAGGGCAGTTAGACGTTTAAAGCCCCTAGTGCCTAAATACCCTGGCACCAGGGCTCACCTGTACCTGTAGCTCTGCAAGGAAAGAATCAGAATTAAAAATCAGAATTAAAGAGAAGCTCTATTGAAGTAAACTCACATTTGCTATTGTGCAGTTGCTGAACTGACCTGCAAAGTCAACTCATTTGTGAAGTCGGACAAATGTGTGTTTCTGGCTTCAAAAGGCTAAAATGTTCTGGGATATAGCCTGGTACTGACAAAACAGGCAAACCCTCCACTATCATATACCTATGCAAAACAAACAGATAAATATCAAGCTGCTACCACATCAAGGTTAACTTACCTATTTCTTTTGCTTCCTCTTTTCTTCTTTTTATTTATCTTTTTTCCTTTGGGCATCTGGCATAGGACCAGGGCCAGATTAACAATGGGGCTGATGGGACTACAGCTCCAGGTCTCAGAGATACAATCAATCTTCAGGCCTCCCGCTGAAGTGCATAAAAATGAATGTCCGTGACTGACGTCCTTCTCCTCCAAGGCACTGTAAAATGGCAGCAAACAGTCGCTTGTATCCACCCTCATGCACTCCAGCACAATAATGCTGTGGTCTAAGTGTGGTAAAGGACGCATGAATGGGCCCACATATAGTTTACCACACAACACTGGTCACAACCACATGTTACTGGCCAGGCCCTCTCCAATGGGTCTCTTTATTAATAATGTATCTTTTCACCCATTATTGAAAATTATAGTTTTTAATGTATTGGGATGATTACTGCCACCGGAGTGCTGATTTAAGGTCCCCATTCCCAGGTGACTGGGCAGTCTATTGAATCGTGCACCTGAAATTAATGGATTTGAATATAATGAATACAATAAATGTGTAGCTGGCCCAAAAAATCCTGTCGTGTGTATATACATATAAAACTTGTACCTAACTTACATTAATAAAGTTGTATATAGATTTAAAAACTTTACTTACTACAGATGTCTTCCCAGATTTCACTTGTTTTTCCTCCGTTCTGCTAAAACTAGAGGGAGCCAGCACTGTACTTCTATCCCTGCAGATTTAGCAGATGAACTGGGGTGAAAAGAGGTCTTATAGTAACCGTACCTGCTGGCTCTCCTTGAAGTCCTTATAAGACAATAGCAGAGATTGGTATGCTGTTCATTGGCATGTCTATACTGTTTATAGTTATACAATAAAATCTGCATATAACATAAGTTCTGCTGCTTTATTTCCTGCAGTGCCTTTTACTGAACCCTTCACGAATATGCAGAACCCATCACATACTTCATATTAATAAAATATAAGGAGTGTCTCCTGTATTACAGCTCATGCTTGCCATTTCCTAGCTGCCACAATAGCAAAACACAATTTGATACTCTATAAGAGTTGATATGATTCTGAAAGTTGGCCAATACAAATGTGTTTCTAAGTAAATCGTTGTTGAATGTAAAATGAAAGGATAAGGAGAAATATAATGAGAATAAAATCCAAGTGATTGTATTTGCATACCATAGTAAAATCGTTATGGTACATGGAGCACTGATTGAAATAATGGTAAAATAATAATAGTATGATATTGTTGGCATTATGATCCTCTCTACTTAAAAAGAAAGGAAAGGGAGCAGGAAGGACCCAAGCCTATTTTTCCCATCAAACGTATTTATTGAATAAGTAATGCATGATTGTTAAGTGCCATAATTAATGGGATGTCTAATTTCTGCTAGCCTTTTCTTAGAATGTGTTTGGTAAATGAAAGATGAAATTTGATTGGTTGCCAACACACTGCATCACTGTTGTTATATTGCTGCATTCTTTATCCAAATATCACTGCGGGTTGTGTATATTTTAGCTTGTTTAAAAGCTTCCAGCTCTTAATGGTTCTCTGTATCTTAGTAAAATTGATAATCTAATCGTATGCTAACAGTACTTAGTAGACTATTGTATTATAAAATAAATATGATCAAAATGGATGATCTTCTCTTAATTTCCCACCAGAGATAATATCAAAGATGAAATGTGTATGCTTGGCAGGTCACCAGTGGAAAACACACAATTTCCCATCTCTATTTTATTATCATTAAAAAAAAAAAAACAAAAAAAAAACTCGGCAGCTAATGGACACACACTGTGCTGTAGCTCTAACTGACCTGCGTCTCTTACATACAGTTTCACATACAACCCTGTCAGTCCAAAGCAGTATTCAAATTCTTTCTATATCTTTCTACATATTCATTGCGTATGTTATTGTAGTTTGATTGTAGAATGATTGTATAGTGTGTATGCACAATATACTGTACACTCTGTTAAAACAACCAGCATTGCAGTTACTTTGCCTAAAAGTAAAATGAATACTAAATACGTCTGCGTTTGGCCTCATTTTGAATTTCTTAGGGGACCAGCCACATGCCAATGTAAATACACTGTGAGACATAAAAAGAACAATTGTTGTCAGCACTTCTTCCATTCAGGACAAATCTGTACATATCTAGCACAAGATAATTAGGCAGTATTTGTTTCTATTTTGATGGAAACTTTTACCATGTTTGGATCAAAACAATGTCATTAAACACCAGTATATTTATATTTCTTTCCTGTTATGCAATCAATAAATCAATCCGCTCCATCTTAACTGAGCAGCCTCTAAATATATATTTAATCATTTATAGTATGCTGTTTTATTTCACCTAATTGTATAGTCTGTATAGTGTGGCATGGCAGAATGGGATGAAATGTGTCACACCTTCATTTGACACTTTAAACAATGTAGAAATGTTCAATAATGTCCTTATCTTCAGCCTTGTAACTACATAATGATTCTACAGATGATTGACCTGAACCTTGACAGGGATCTTGCCCATAGTTTGTTAAAGAACAGCCACTGTGTGACTGCGAGACATCTACAGGCACTCCTAAAGTGTTGTCAAATTAGTGAAAAATTAGTGGTAATGTTGTAATTAAGTGGTTTATTTATATTATTGGTGAGTTTGGTATATTTAAAAAAGAAATATGTTCTCCAGACATTTGTGCATGTATAATGAATATCCTATGATTATCGGAAAGGTGATTGCTCTGATGCTTGTATATGTTCTGAAAATACATGTACATACATAAAACGAAATATTTGCTGGAATAAATTATGTATATAATCGAGTATAAGTCGACCCGAATATAAGCCTAGGCACCTAATTTCACCTAGAAAAACTGATATAACTTATCGACTCAATTATAAGCCTCCCCCAGTATGTCTGTCACCCCTGTTAAAGGCTCATGTCTCTGACAGATCATTGCCCCCAAAGGACTGTATTTTCTTTGGTCTCTATGTCCCAGCTCCTATAGCTCTGCTTATAAGGCAATGTAAAGCTCCTGTGCCATGCTGTAATCCATACAGGACACTATCATTCCTTTGTGGTGGGTGAGTGGCATGCTGCATGCAAGTGTCACACTCTCCCCTCCTTTACCTTAGCTCCATGTTAGTTCCATCCTTAGCGCTGAGCTGCTCTGTGTGCATCTCTGGTATCTGGGGACAGAGAGGAAATCACTGTGTCCTGAAAGCCAGACCATGCCAGTTGCACTCCGAGTAACTGATTTGGCTTTAAAGGGACAGCAGTGAAGGGAATGAAGTTTCAAAAAGCTGGCTGATCAATATGATTGGGATTTGACTATATGGATTGATAACTGTAACCCAACAGCTTCCAGGACAATTATAAGTATAATTTTTTGCTATGACTTTTTTTTCTATGTGTTATGTCCTGTGTTTCCATTATGTTAGTGGTTTCCAGAACTTGTACATAGTATTTGCTTCCAGAATAGTGAGGATTATGAGACCTATCAGAATTTCCATGTTTGTATTTGCATGTCTGTATTTTCATAGTGACTTTTGGGATTTGTGTGGGTGGCAGTGGCAGTCAGGTGAGCAGAGAGACTAAAGGATTGAGGGGCATGACGTGGCTAATAATAGTAATCCAACTTTAAAAAAGACATGCTATTGTAGACCTTATCCTACTGTTATATAATATGATTCATGCTGTGCACAGGGATAATATATATTAGAAATCTGTTATTCATTATGAAAGGTAAACCACAAAGTGTCTCATTTTATAAACTAGAGTTTACAGAATGTATTGTTGATATGTGGGCATTCTGTCATCTTTCCTTCTTTTGCTTCTACTTTCATAAGAAAATATGCCTTTGCATGTGGTAGAAAGGCTGTTGCGTTGCAGCAGGGTGTGTGACGGTGAAGTCACACACCATTAACCTTTGCGTAGTGAACATTAGTGTCTTCTGCAAACTTTGAGCTTGTTTCTGAGATACTGTAGACAAGTCCAACATGAGCAATAAATGGTGTTTGTAAGGTTCAACAGAGACAACTATGCAACCACTGTAAACATACCTGTACTGTATCCTTAACACAATGGGATATATTTAAAGAACTATAAGCAACATAGAAACTCTTGTAGATTTACTGTGCATGTACTACACTACTTTTATGTGTTTGTGGAGGCATATGACAATAAGTACATTATCATTTTATTGACATCTCTAAATATTTACTACTTGTTGTTACGAACCCGTCACTTTTATGTTTCCATATAATTTAGCATTGATTCCCTATGTTCATGCTTCTGTTACATGTAACTGATTATCACACAAACACACACACACACACACACACACACACACTCTGAAACTGAAGCTGCACACACGGCCACATCCATATACATGGGACAGCTTCCTTGTTTTACATCTAGCACATATGGAAATGTTATACACTTACAATTTAATTCCTTTACAAAGGTTCTCTAAATTAAAGCAATTGTATTGATTAAACCATTATAGGTGACATAAAATGTTACTAGTGCGGCTTAAAAATAACTGATAGTAAACTCTAGTAGTAAAATAAAGCACTGTAGTGTGTCTGGAGACTGGTAATCAAAATACACTTACAATGGTTGAGAAAGGCAGAAAATGCCTTTCTTATATACATCCAATAATCTAGCAATAGTGCCTATTTTCCCTGTCACATAGGCAATATAGTTATTATTTATATAAAGGAAACCTAATTTAGGGCTAGTTTCCCTTTAAAATTCCTGTTTATTCTGCGTTATGCAATTTAAAAGTACTAAAAGTCCATTCCTGCAAATAGGCCAAGTGTAATAGTAATAGTCTCATCTGGTCTTTCTTCTGGTTATGTATGTGTTTATCTTTATGGAACACATTTTCATGGATTTATAGATAATACACTATCACCACTGGAGGGAGCTGTGGTACTGCTAAGGTTATTGTATCACTATGAAGATTTTTATACATGGTTCAGCAGTGATTTAGCTACTAATAACCAATGTTCTGTCAAGCATGTTTAGAGACATACTCAGACGTAAGGGTCCAATAAATTAGATCAAATTGTGCAAATATGTTTAGCATTAAAGTGCTTTTTACTTTTGAAACATCCAAAAATAAAAGAATTTGAAAGAAAAACATCATATATATTGGCAATGTAGTGGATTGTGAGAAGAAACAAGCATAAAATAGGAGTATTGAAGTGAGTGAGATATAGCAGCAATTTCTGATCTCATGAATACAATTGTTAAATGGTCACTCCTATTAGATCTTTCATTCTGAGTATTACATGGTAATAAAGACTTACTGCCCCCACAGCACCTGCTGTTATGTGGTTTACAACATAAATAATATGTAAAGTGTTTTTCCTAGATGTATGGACGCTACACCCAGGACCTTGGGGTGTATGCTAAAGTGGAAGCTGCTCGCATCCGTGAAGAGAGACAGTACCGCAAACCAGGCAGAGAAGAACAGCCACGGGCGACGGAGCTAAGGGAGTACGACGAGAGCCGCTGCGCAAAGTGTAAAAGTATGTATGCATGCAAAAGGGCTGGCGGGGAGGTGACTTATCTGTTATTATACAGCTCTTTCCTAGAGTTGTACAATAAACAATGGATCGGATAAGTTGCGCACAAATGCCATCGGCTCCTCTGTAATACCCTCAGACTTCACCCAAAAGCCCAAATACACATATATAACAAAAAGGGGGTATGTATCAAAGTAGCACTCTATCCAGTGTTGATACAAAGTGACGTGAACCAACAGATGCTATCTAGCAGATAAATACGTAGATTGGGTGATATTAGGCAATAAATCTCTGTATAGTGACAACTCACAAATAAGTCCTCAGAATGTCCTTCTTGAATCAATTCTAATTTCTTAGGTGCCGCCTCTTTTTTAGGTGCACACTTAGCTCCTTCCCATTATCCATGCTTTGCCTTTAAAGACAGAAAAAGTCCTAGTGCAGACCGTATGCAGCTGTTGAGATATTAGGTAATATGTACACTCACACTTTTATAACCTGTAATACAGCATCTATCCACCTTTTTTTGTTATACTTTCCTAGAGTTGCTGGGTTTTCTCCTCGCAGTTATTGGACCCGTTGTCTTAAGTACTGTTCCTGTTTATAGTGTCCAGCACTTTCTGTTCCCCTAATATTATGGATTGACTGATTCTACCAATTATTTGTCAGTGTTGTACACAATGTACCCAGTCCTTAACAACTGCAATGTCTAAACCTAAAATGTCATTTTTAAAATGTTGTGAAAACACGGTTGTGTTTTATGTAAACTTGTCTGCTTATCATAATGAACAGTGAAAACTGTTACACACATCGTTAGAACTTCCAGGAATATAAATAGTATGAAGAACAGACAATATAAATCTCATAAGGCCACATATTTCACCTGTCACATCTGTATTACAGGAAATATCGGTTTGTGCTGAGAGATCAGCTGAAACAAGCGTTTTAGCATTAATCTATGTTCTTGTTGGATCTCTTAATAAAACAATGTCAAACTTTCTCTTAATATGGATACAGTGGGTTATATTTACTAAGTGGTGAGATTGTAAAGTGGGGATGTTGCCCATAGAAACCAGATTTGAGTTCACATTCTCTAGTGCGTAAAATGAAACAGAGAGTTTGGATCTGATTGGTTGCCATGGACACCTCCCCCCCCCCATCATGGACACCTGCCCCCCACCTTCATGGTTACCTACCCCCGCCTTCATTTCATGGACACCTGTCCCCCGCCTTCAGAGGCGGTGTACAGGGGGAGGTGGAGGAGAGGTAAGTGAACGCTCCTCATCTCCGGCCCTGATTGGGTGATGCCGGAGCTTACCCCGAGTCTCTCTCGATGACAATAATCTATTATACTTATATATTATACTTCAGTGACAAATAAAGGGAAAATGAAACGTTCATTACACCGGGCAGCNGAGTAATGGAGCGAAACGAATGGGACGTCAATGGAAGAATCTGCGCTGAGCGGGCGGTGAAACGCGTTTCTATCCGGACTATAGGCAGTAGAGAGGAGCTTGTATGGAGGATGCGCGGGGATGTTATCAATGCGATGGGGGTACGGGGGCGCAGCTAATGCAGGGTTCATATATAGCCATGAGAATCCCGATCCGTAAACTAAGTCTAAAAATGCAAATACGAACTTTAAAAGAAAAACGACGCATTTTACAAAGTTTCTTTTACTGTATTTGGACTCAATTTAGAGTTGAGGACGCGCCTCTCCCAACCCTAAGAACTCGATGTATCCCATAGCAACCAATCAGATTGTAACTCTCGCCTTCCTATTGCAGACCAGAGAACGTCCGATGGAATCCGATTGGCCGGTCGCCGCCGATCTATTCCCCGGATGGCGTTGGCGCTACCCTTAGCGATAATGTATTTTAAGAGGAACCGAGAGCCGACAGCATGGGGGCCAGTCGCGCCTGAAGCCCCGCCCCTTGAACGCGAACAGCTTTATGCGTTTACTATGGATGGGCGGAGCTTGACATCAGCCAACCCCGCCTGTTCTCTGGAGCCAATGATATAACAGCCTCGGGATCCGCGAGTCGCCCCGGACGTCCGGGAGAGTCGATGGTACGGACGTCGGTGAGTGCGTCGCGCGGTTGTGTGCGCCGCCGGACGCGTCCGTAGAATGGCGAATCCCCCACAATTCCGGGCGGCAAAAGAAATGTCAAATGGACGGGGAGTGGGGATGGCGGTGAGGGACAGGCAATCACTGCGGCGGCGAGCGACGAGTAATTACGGCCACATAAATAAAGCGGAGGACGGGGGGATGTAATTACCATACAGCGCGGAGGGCTGCAACCTTGGCCAAGTACACGGCTGATTTACGCTCTGTCATGGAGAGCCCAGAGAGCCGCGCCACAAGGACAGTCTCCCCGGGAGGAGCGCGCCTGACCCTAAAGACCGCGCTCAGTCACCGCTCCAGCCGCCTCTCTGCTAATCACTATCCCCCCGCCACCCCGC
>JABWIB010001655.1:27614-38692 GCA_016617825.1 Platyplectrum ornatum | reverse complement strand
GGAGTATAGTTAGCTAATCCATCATCTCTCTCTCCGGGTCTCTGTTAATCAGAACTGAGGCAGTGGGGGGGGTTGGTGGGGGAGGAGCTTCTCCCAGAAGGTTTTTCAATTAACCCTCTAGTGCCCAGCTCCACAGCCACAGCACCAACCCAGGATCGCAGTGTCCCCCAGATGTCCCTGAGAGAAACAGATTTAACGGTGAGTGAATAAATCCTGTTTTACAGTACATACATGGGTTCATCTCCATGAACCCATCTCCATCTCCCGACCCCATCTTTAAGTCACATGAAACTGTGACTCCTAAATTCCTATCCTCCTTTGTAGAATGTAATGCAGTGTTGAGCTGAATATATTGAGTCCCATGGCAAAAGTGTTTTGGACTAAAATGGCAACCACAGTCATATAACACATGATGCTGGAGTGCCCATCTGAACTGTTTCCTTCACCTTCTCTGCTTTCATAAGACATATTTAGGACTTAGTACTTGTGAAGCAGACAGGGTCTGCCATTTTAGTTTACCCTCCAGTGGGTTTAAATTTTCAGTGGAATTAAATGTCCCCGTAAAGCAAACATTTTTATTAACTAATTAAGAAGCTATACTCGGCTGCTTCGTCCTGTGACATTGTAGTACTGTATATATATCTCCATATTTTAAGATTCCAAATTGAATTTGGAAACCCAAAGCTGCCATCCACGAGAACGATATTGTTCTCATGGTGGCCATTAAAGTAATAGAAAACCTTTAAAGCTGTTTTTTATGTGGCCATACAGGGCAAGATTTTTTTCCCAGAACCAACAACAATCGTGGGTTTTGGGTAAAAATCGTCCCGTGGTTGGCCACCTTTACTTACTAGAGTATGCTTCCTATCTGGAACTTCCAGATAATATCGATTATCACTATACAGACATACTTTACATTGTAATCAATCCCAATCACACAAGACTGTCTTTCTATATCCAGGCATACCACTTTATTTTGAGCTGTAGATGAATCAGAGAGGACACCCAATTGAACTAAATCTAACCTCTCTGTTCCTAATAAGCATGTTTGGCTTTGAAAGCATTCCAGTCAATGTGTACATGTTTGCAGACATGTGTAGTGTAGAAATGTTAGTAAAACTTACAAAAATAATAATATTATCAGATCATGTCTAACAAAGCTGCATAAATAAACCCTTACCAAAACACTCAATATTCAGTTTCATCTTGGATTGGGTTTCACAGATTGCCTGTCTGTGACTTCATTTGTTTGGTCCTTTTTCTGTATTTAATGTTCTAATAATCTTTTCAGGATAAGATTATATTCCCAAATTTACATTTTCATTTTCTTTTTATTATAAATTCTATGTAAAACTTATTTTTTAAGTACTATATTATTTGATTACCTGTATATTGTTTTTATTTAGAAAATATAAGATAAAGGGCTTTAATTAGATGTTGTTTATGATCGTTAAATTATTTACATTTTAAATGTCTATATAATGAAAGGATATTAAAAGTTGTTTTGCATCATGCTGAGGATGATGATATATAATTTACAATTAACATGAATAATTAACAATAAAATCAGCATGATCAAATCAACTAAAATGAAAATGTGGGTGCAAGTGGTGAACAATAAAGTAACAATTGTATGAATAGCTGATATGGTAATTAGTGGGAATAAGCAAACTAAAACAATATAATTTTATCTTAAAAGGCATTGTCTAAAATGTAATAATTACTAGTTACAAGATGTCTGAGCTGTGAATGTAGGTGGCGCGCACAAAATCTTTGGGGGAAAAAACAGGCAAACATAACTATGAAAAGGAAACTTTATGCAAGGGGCATTTGAATTATTTTGGAGAGGGGTTTCCCATTTGTTTTATTACGTGATCAGCACACTCTTTGGTTGTATTTAATCCTCAGGCGCCTTCTGTTTCCCGCTTTGGTGACATTGTTGATTTCCACTCTGACTTTCCCTCCAGGATTTGGGCAGTTTATGGCAGGTCAGGTAAGTTGCAACATGATTACATGATTGATGTAAGTATATATCAGTTTTGTACCATCCTTTTCAATCCTTTCAATAACCCTTTCTCCCCAGCTGACCCAGAAAGAGACCTTGGTATCATTGTTTGATAACTGCACGTGGGCTCAGCAAGGAGTCTCTGAGGACTTTATGTTCCGAGGAGCAGCAAGTGCCTGGAAAAACCCTAAAACAAATGTGTTTGTCAGTCTGGTGGTCTTTATTCTAATGAAGGTAAGTTACACCTAAGCCACATTGGTGTCCGTTATACACCTTGTTTCATAACCATTTCTTTAATCAGGTTTCTTTCTGGTAATGTAATTCATCATACACCTCACTTGCCAAATGTTTTCTTTTTTAGTTTTGGATGTCTGCTCTGGCCACCACAATTCCAGTACCTTGTGGAGCGTTTATGCCTGTTTTTGTGATTGGTAAGTGACATATTAAGGTGTATAGGCGTTTACCATTTGTATAAATGACATAGAAAATGGTGGCTTCCACTTACTTTCTTTATTTGAAAACCATGAGTATTTTTTAACTTTCTTACAGAAAATTCTAAAGGAGTGATACCACGCAATCATTTTATATTCAGTTACATAGTTGTAATGAATGGAGTATGCTTATATTACTTTACTTAATGAATGCAGGAATATTGAATGTTTAAAGGTTGTTTTCTTATATTGTTGTTCATGTCACCCAAAGTGTGCTGCTTCTTCCCTTTTTATTAATTCAGTTATTCAGTACATCATAACAATATTGTAATAGGACATTGCTTTATTTGCAAAAGTTGCTGTATTTTATGTTTTCTTAGATGTGGAGATAGTTGTCTTCTGTTTAGGGAAAACATTGAGATACATTGAAATGTTATATGTCAAGAACACCTACTTAAATGTCCATTACACCCACATTGGCATCTCTGCAATGCCCATTGTGTACTACAGCAGAACTGTGTGAGAAAAGTAAACANATTTATAATAGTAATTTAATGGTTCGTGTAATGTTCCCATATGGGTGAAATAAGAACTGAAATAATAAGTTTTCTATTTGTTATACTTGTCTCTGAGTTTTTTTTTTGTTTGTGAGCTGTGTTCAATCATTTTATTTACATCCTGCTATTGACTTGCACACTGCAGGTGCTGCATTTGGCAGACTGGTTGGTGAGAGTATGGCTGCTTGGTTTCCAGATGGTATTCACAGTGACGGGAGCACATATCGGATTGTACCTGGGGGTTACGCAGTTGTTGGTAAGAAGTTTTTTTTTGTATTGGGGGTTTTCTTTCAACATTTTCCAAACACTTATGTTTGTTCTCTCTGCCAGGAGCCGCAGCACTTTCCGGAGCTGTTACACACACAGTGTCTACTGCTGTTATTGTCTTTGAGTTGACCGGACAGATATCTCATATCCTTCCAGTGATGATTGCAGTCATTCTGGCAAATGCAGTGGCTCAAAGTCTGCAGCCTTCACTGTA
Source organism: Platyplectrum ornatum (assembly GCA_016617825.1). NCBI lineage: Eukaryota > Metazoa > Chordata > Amphibia > Anura > Limnodynastidae > Platyplectrum > Platyplectrum ornatum. The sequence goes on along the minus strand of JABWIB010001655.1, from coordinate 35,218 downwards.
TGACAGTATTATTCGCATAAAAAAGCTTCCATACCTTCCAGAACTGGGGTTTGGCCACCAGGAGTGAGTATGGTATATGTAATTACACATATTGAAATATGACAATATTCTTAATATAATGTCATTACTGTATATTCTCGTGTANAAGCTTCGTTTTTTAGCACTTTTTATGTGCTGAAAATGACCCCTTCGCCTTATACTCGAGTCATTGTCCTGTATGAGGTCAATAAGTTATCCCAGTTTTTTGAGGTAAAATTAGGCACATCGACTTATATTTAGGTCGGCTTCTACTCGTATATACGGTATTCACTTTTTAGATACAAAACTGAGTTACAGGTTTAATAAATTAAGGCATAGTGTACACTGATAATACACAGAAAAAAAAATATATATTTTTTTTAATTCTTTAGATTTTTTTTAACAATTTATGCAAAATACACCATAACAAAACAGGAAGAAAAATATATAGTTTGAAATATATATTTAAGTTTTCTTGCTTAACAGTTCACCCAGTTATGTAATATTTCCTGTGTACTGTAAAGTATTGTCAATTAAATTTTTTCTTGTCTGCTATACAGCTTTGCTTCACGGAGTACCACAGATTAATAACCCCTTTATAACTTATCTGTATAATATTGTCATAAAAACCCAAAAGACATAAATAAAATCTATTAAAATGTGTTCTTTAAAAAAATTTCATTGAGAAAACCGTATTCAAACCGTAGTCAAAATGAAAAGATCAGTTGTTTGTAGTTCAGACAAATGTCACTAAGACTGTGAAGTGTTTAATGCATAGAGAGAAACGTAATTGGTCAGTAGCCTCACAGTACTTGGTGTTTCTACTAGGAGGAGGTAAACTCATTTGCTTTATTGTTTCCAGTACGCATCTGGCACATTATTGTGTCGTGTGTGGCACTGGTGACTTCTTGTAACACACAGACACATCTTGGTACATAATTTTATACAATATTTTAGAATACAATATATATTTATAATCTATTTAGCAATATTTTATTATTTTGTGGAGTAATATCTTCATCTAGGTGTATGTAATGACCATGTACAATGTAAATGACAAAAACTTTATATGTACTCAGCAAGTACTAAATTACTGATCTATTACATCTGGAAAGGACATAAACACATTACCTCACTTCCTTTATNTGTTAGTTTTCAACCCTGCTGCTATCCAATGTGGCTCGCCTTGAGAGCACCAGATGTGCAACAAATTCCATCCCAATTGCAAGAGGTCTACTTGTGTGGGCCTAGCCGTATTCCACTTTTTACTATACAGGGGGCTGCTCTGTGGATCTACGTACACAGCACCAGCACACAGCCTCATAAACCACCAACTGATGTCCAGAGCTGGTTTCCCACTGTGCCAGATGATTTCCAGTCTAGGTGGATTGATCTGGTTAGAGCAGAATCCCCAACTAAATCTACCATTTGCTTATTCTTTCAAAATAGAATAGTATGAATCTCCCTGTGTTCATGCTATTACTTCATTTAACAATATGTGTCCTTTACAATAGCCTTTCATTATGATCTAAATCTATACTACACACAACACTCAATATAGTTTCTCAGTGCAGAACTTAATAACCCATATTTTTTTTTTAAATTCAGTAAATTTTTATTGAATTTTTTAAACAGTACAAAAACAAGCAAGAAAAGCATAAAGAGTGAAAGCTATCGCAGATAGCGTCACTCAAACAATTTAATAACCCATATTAATTCCTTTCATGATTTCTGATTCCAGAAAGTACAATGTGAGGGTTGAGGACATCATGTTGAGGAACATTCCCTTTGTGACACTAAACAGCAAGTATCGGGAACTTCAAGAGCTGCTCACTGACTGCCGTCTCAAGAACCTGGCCTTGGTGGAGACAGCAGGTAAGAATGCTACAAAAATGGTACAAAGTATGTGAAATCATGGTTTCTTCTAACAGCTTTCATGCGTTGACCAGCTCTGGGCAAGGAGATTACAGGGAGATTGAAAAGTGGGGATGTTGCCCATAGCAACCAATCCGATTCAAACTCGCATTCTCCAGTATATAAAATGAAACTGAGACCTTGAATCTGATTTATTGCTATGGGCAACATCCCCACTTTTCAATCTCCCTGCTTTGTAAAAGCATCATAATCATAATAAAATCTTGATAGATCTACTATAGAAAGACAAATGTACTTTACTTTCAAAGAACAAATGTTAATTTCCCTTTTATTAAGTACTAAGTAAATGACTGGTTTATTTTTCCATTATACAAACATTTGTTCATCTTCTTTGTAAGTAGGTCAAGCTACAGTAAATGTTAATGTTAGATATGCCGAAGGTATATACATTTTATTTAAGAATTGGAATTCTTAAAAATTGCTGATAACACAGTATTATTTGCTCATATGTTACAATCAGGCAATTTATAACTGCCATATATTCTGTGTTTATAGAAGGATTTGCAGGATATCACTATTCAGACTTTTTCCGAAGTACATAGACAGTCAGCACATAAAAGCAGGGAGAAAGGTGTTACCATAGCACAGTCTCTCCCTGCAGCTCCTTGTGGATTGCTGGGTAATGATATAAGAGAGGCTCTCTCTGACATTGCTTTAGAGCAGCCTCCAAATTTAAATTCACACAGCAATTTGAAAGAAAGGAGAGGTAAACGAAACACTTAAATAAAGTTAAACATTTGGCAAGTATTTTGGTCAGGGCAGAGATATTAAGTTATTTTGATTAACTACTTTAAAAACAGGACTTCTCATTAATGAATTTAGATTAGGGGACCTAATGCTGTACTTGCAACCAAATGGTGTCTCTGAAAGAGTGCGTGAACCACTGTCCTAGGCACACATACAAATCCACTATAAATTGTGAGACTTGCTCATAAGCCTTGTTTCCTTCTTATGCCTACTGTTCTCAAAGTTGATTCTCTAGACGACTTTATCAACTTCTCGTTTACACATTTCTTTTTATGGAAAATAATGTTGAAAGTCCTTCATTATGTGTTAGGTGTTTATTATATTGGTATTGCAACTTCTATCCATCTTCCTAAATATTGGATAAGATCAGCACATTTATTATACTTTCCAAATGCAAATACAGCCGAATAAAGTAACTGATTTTACAAACATGTTCAATTTATCAATAATATTCTCTTTTTTTCTAAAACCTTTCCGTTTAGATAACACATAAATAGATTGTGTAAAGGTCATTCTATTGTGAGTAGACAGAGAGCACAAAGGACCCTCATAGAAAGATAGAACCTTCACCATAATTTGCAGAGCATATTTTAAATGACATAGATTGTTAAGGTTTTTAAAAAGTTGGTGATAATGTTAGGCTGCTGATGATTCAATACATTTTAAGGCAATAACCTAAGACTGATTAGTGGCTCTTTTATTTCAACATATTATGCATGTCGCCATGGAGAGCAGTACTCCAAGATGATTTTGAGGAGTGACAGTTCATTTGTGGTCTATCTATCTAACTATCTATCTCCATTCCCTTTTTATACACAAACAAGGAGTTACATTTCCAGGGTACCAACCACAGCATAAGAGCATGAGCAGATTTTTCTCTGAGTTTAAACATGTTCTCAGTGACCAATTGACCCATCAATATGAGAATTACATATCAAGAGACAAGTAAATTATTGATTTTAATGAATGTGTGGTGTGTTGGAATGACATGAGAGCTTCTGCACTTCAGGGAAACTTAGATTAGATTTTTTAAAAGTGGAAACACCAGGAGCTAACACTATAGCATTTTACTCTGGACCCTTATCAGCAGTGTTATTAAAATCAGCCATGACGGGCACAGCATGTTGAGAATACCCCATCCCATTTCTCTTCACCGGTTGTACTTCAAACAGGCACATCACATGCGGATTACACTTTGTCAGCTGCCTAAACATCAGGGCTCTTTAATGTTGTTGCAGAACCCCCTCAGCAGATATCGCTCTATTTTCCAATCGTTTATTAGACACGTGTGTAAGAGGAACAAAGAGTACTTGTGCACCTTCTGCAACAGATCCAGACCCATAGCCACCCATACTTTGTTATGTAAAAAAATAGGTGTAAGGGTAAATCTGTATCAGCCCCCATGGAGATCAGACAGTGCTTTATTTTGTTATGTGTTTGCAATTTGCATTAATTAATTATTATATTTTGTCTGGAAAATGTTGCAGCTGTTACATACAATCTTTAGCACCCAGTGATTACGCCAGGCTGGATGATATCTGAATCACAGGCTCCTATAATTCCTTGGTCCACAGAGCCAAAGCTACACAGAGCCCCTAGGGGAAAGCAGCTTAGAGCACAACGATCTCTTGGATGACACTGTTGTCTGATGGACCCCCTGCTTATTGCATAAGTAGTAACATTCAGTGAAGACTGGGCCACAGGTTCCTTTTAGAAGGTAGTGACAGTAACAGGTGTAGTGAACTTTTTGCAGGCAATGCACAGTTAACCGATGTTTCGTTTCTTTCCTATTCTATTACCCTGTAGGGGTCTAGTGCCAGCAATTAGTGTCAGTTAAATAACCTGTCTGGCTCTTGAAGCAACATATACTGAATTAAGTCAATTTGTTTAGATGTCCCCTTATGCTGTTATACCCCTGCCGTAAGTAAACCATTCCAATCATTGGTCCATGCGATTTGCCCCTGACCAAAAGATAACGGTAGTTCATGCCTGCAAAAGAGGAAGACCTTAAATGGAGAATGCTGGCCAAATAATTATATGGATTGTTGTATTTAGAATTAAGTGCTATAATGTCCCTGGACCAGAGCTTCGAATGCGTTGCCAAGGTGGATCTGATGCATGGCCTTTCAAAAACAAAACACTACCTTAAGATTTCTGATGATCCTTCTTATGGGAATGCATTGGTAGTCTGGTTTGGGTGGAAGACAATTAGCACAACACTGTTCAGCTTGCATACATCTTCCCTCCCTGTAGCCCCCTGTCCTATGAGAGGGGATGCAGATAACAAAGCAGACTGGAAATCTGTATGTACGAATCCATACTGGAGATGTGTGCTTATCCACACTTACAAAAAGTGTTTTTCATTGCAAGGATCAGACAATGCACAAACATTTTTCATAAATCTGGATCCAGCGCCCTATTTCTACGTGTATAGTCTTGAAGGTAGGGCTGGGCCAACATTTGGGTAGGAATCTTATTGATAAAAGTGAATAACTGTACCAAATGTATTGTCTAGAAGTAAAACCAGGTAATACACAGAGAAGAGGAGCACTTGTTTACTATCAGTCATCTTTTATCTCTAGATGGAGTTACTGAGACATGTTGGAAGGTTTGTTCTCATCTAGTTCAGAGGACCTTGCTGGTACTAGTATAAATGCTTTGGTAAATTACAGGGATGGGTTAAAGTGAAAATATTTCCATTACAAGCAATCTATCTGTGGCATATGTGCTTTCCAGAAAGTATTCTGAAACACAACCTGTTATGAGTTCTACGATCACCCTCATTTCTTCTTCTTTTTGTGTAATCTAACTAGCTTTGTTTCCATAGTAACTGAGGATGCCTTGTCTCCATAGCAACAGCAAATGAGTGAAGTAAAATAAGAAATATATGCCCTTTGCCATTAAATCCTTTACAGCACAGCCATGTGGCTGTGCATTGGGACAGCAAATTAGAGACACACCTGTAAAATATCAGCTCCATAGAGCAGGGATAAAACATGACTATTAGTATTACCACAGCGCATGTCTCCATGCATGTCAATTGCTATGCAGGCTTGATGCATGTGTCTATTTTGTGTCCTAATATTGTTTTACATATTAATGAACAACCTTGCATTACATTCATTAACCGATTAACTATCAGTAGAACCTTGTATATTACATTATTATAGATCTATAGAGGTGGATTGTCAGTAAGATGTTTATATGTAGGTTATTGTTCAATTCAAATGTTGCCTGTGTGCAGAGGGTGGTTCATTTTGCATTTATATTCACATAGAACAATATGACAACTAGTATCCTGCTGAAAAACATCATAACAATATCAGATACCCCACTGAAAGAGCAATAGTAGATGTACTGTATGGTTCTATAGCCTCTCTGCACCTTAGTTTATCTTGAAATACTGTGTGACCAATGATGCGCCTTGAATAAACAAATTCACATCCTAGCAATAGTTGTGTGTGTGCTGATATTTCGGACTGTGTCATTGCATTATACACATTTCTATAGCACTACAGCCACGCAGAAACAGTAGTGTAAGTATGTATAAAGGATGTCTCGTCTGGATTTCACTTAGGACGTGTTAGCCTGTGTGCTGCTATATTTGTCTGCAGTGAATAGTTTTTTGTTGCTGTAGTTAACCAGTTATCGCTGCCATGTAATTAAGCTCAAAGCAATGCTTTACCCTGTCCAGTAGTTTTTATTCTACATCATTAATATTGAGAATGTTGGAGTGTGCAGTCGTAGTGGATGTCATGAAATATTGATGCCGTGTTTGTCTGTTTTCCCAGAGTCCATGGTATTGCTGGGCTCCATTGAATGCTCTCAGCTGGTATCTTTGCTGCGGTTTCAGCTCAGCAGAAAGCGTCGCCTGCAGCAGTTGCGAGAGAAAGAGAATGGGGGGAAAAAAGAAATGGAGAGCACTGTTCGCTTCCAGGTAAAAATACCAGCATTCTGTTATCTTCATTGTTATTACTATAATGACATGTAAGATTTCTAACATTGTGCTTGCACACAATTAACATTAACTGGTGTCCACTAAAGCTTAAAATAAAAAAAACAAAACATTTCCTGTAGTCACCATTAAAAAATAAATGTTGCGGCGTGGGAGCGTGACTTGGAGTCCTCCCTGTCCCTAGCCCAATGGGAAACGGCGTATCTCACAGCCTTTCGTCTGTTGACCACACTGAACGACACCGACTGTACCTCACTGCACGACGCCTTCACACCATCTGGCCTTCTGTGTCTGGGTTCTGTTGGAGATGGTGCGGGGCGAATGGGGAAATTACCCACATTTTTTGGTCCTGCCCGGAGATACAGTCATTCTGGTCTCAGGTCACTGCACTCGTCTTGGACGTCTGTCAGACCGACCTCGCTCTCACCCCGGAGATCTCGTTGCTGCATCTTTATCCTCCCTCCTTTCCCCCTTATAAGCGCTATGTTCTTGGCCACATCCTTTTGGCGGCCAAGGCGGCCATAGGTCAGCCCTGGAAATCTCCTCTGCCTCCCACGATCTCTAAGGTCAAAGCAAAGGTCAACTTCCACTATAGTATGGAAACCCTGGATGCACCTTACTCCCATAAACCAGCCTCCCCCCTGCTCAAGTGGCTCTGCTGGGCAGAATATGTGTCCACAGCTCTGGTCACCCGTTCCCCACCCCTTCCTGAATCTCCGCTTTCTGATGTGTCCTCTGACCACGTCCCCGTCTCCCCTCCCTCTGTTCACTAGATTGGCTCCTGCGCTGCCTCATCCTGTCATATTGCGCGCCTCCTTACCTCCCCTTTTCTCCCTTTTTGTTAATTACAGGCTCTCCCCGAATAACTCACCTCGTAGCATTGTTCTTGTAGCCCACCTTCTTGGTTTTTGTTATTTACACCATTTGACTCTTCTTTTTGTGTTTCCGG
>JABWIB010001654.1:40965-53424 GCA_016617825.1 Platyplectrum ornatum | reverse complement strand
TGGTATGGACATTTAGAAGTGATGGTATGGACATTTAGAAGTGGCGGTATAAACATTTGGAAGAGGTGGTGTAGACATATAGAAGTGTTGGCATGGACATTTAGAAGCGGTATGGAAACACAGAGTGTAATAGAAGTCAATGGAGATTTTAAATTACATTAGAAGGAGAATTGCTGAAGAAATGCCCTGAACTCATCCATACTTAAGAGTAACGTCTCTTCGGTCACCTTTGGACATGAATGGCTTGTTGCTTCATATTTCTGAGCTGTCCCTATTTTATGTGATAGCAGCAAATAGAAATTAAGGCAAGATTTCATTAATTTGTATTTGTGAGAGTGACAGAAGTGATGGAAGTTGCTAAACTCACATTTAAAATGAAAACCTGAGTAGATTCACATAATCATTAGAACAGAAGGAAGGTTGTTGATCAGTTCATACCTTAAAATACATGCAATTACACCGCACTTAAACATAATCTGATAAAAGCCGAATTTTTAATTTTTATAAAGTAAGTTATTCAATTACCACTAAAAAGGTGTTTTTGATAATGTTTCTAACACTGACAGCCTAATAAAATACTATTGGCTTCTTCTTTCTAAGCACTTTAATTACTGGAAAACTTTCTTGAGCTGCTTGCCTCGTTAGAAATGGAGTACAACCATTAAAAAGCTTTTAATAGTTAACTACATACAAAAAAGAAAATTATGAAAATTCATAGCAGACATATATTTCAAATTATTATGAGCGCTACATATAAAAACACTGATATGAAAAGCATTTGCAATAGCACATACATAGGATACTCTACCTACAGACCAAAGAACTGCCTACTATAGAAACATAGAAAGTGACGGCAGATAAGAGCCATACGGCCCATCCAGTCTGACCAGTTGTGCATTTAAAACTATACCAACCCAAATTTATTCTATTTTGTTGGAGACTCAGAAAACCCTTATATTCATCCCCAGCTTAAACTGTTAAACTGTTCTGTAGTATTAGCCTCCACAACCTCCGATGGGAGGCTATTCCACTTATCAACTACACTTTCAGTGAAGAAATTATTTCGCACATTTCCCCTGAACCTACCACCCTCCAGTTTATACGCATGCCCTCACATTCTACTACACCTCTTTCTTTGAAAAATGCCCCCCTCCTGCACCTGGTGACATCCCTTGATATATGTGAAAGCTGCTATCATATCACCCCTCTCTCTTCTCTGCTCCAAGCTGTACATATTTAGTTGCTCTAGTCTTTGCTTCTTTGCACTTCTTTGTCCTATGAATACTGTATACTATGACTTATTTCACTCAATAATTAACATTTACATGTGAAAAAGGGTTCAAATGAACACCCCAGGGGTATATTTACAAAGTTGCAAGATTGCAGTGAGATTGGAAAGTGGTGATGTTGCTCATAGCAACCAATCAGATTCAAGCTCTCAATTTAATTTTACATACTGGAGAATGTGAACTCGAATCTGATTGGTTGCTATGGGCAACATCCCCACTTTTCAATCTTACTGCAATCTCGCCACTAAAGTCAAAATGATATGCAGGCTCTAAGTCGGAAAGTATGCATGATAAATAAGTATTATGATAATGATATAATAAAGTATTAATGCAGAGCTGGTATAGGGTAAAACAGGTTCCTATGCAAGTATGCTAATTCAGGGTTACAGATGCAGAGGTACAAAGACTCAAACACTGGTACAAGGTACACTAGAAGCAAAAATAAACAGACAGGTACAGTACAGGTCCAGAATTCTGGAGAAGGGTGAAGATGACCACACAAGTACAAAGCAGGGCACACAATGGTAAACAACACAAGACAGGGTTGACAACAACAGCAAGATACATATAAAGCTAGTAAAGCAGAAGGTTACATTCTTTCTAAAGCGCAATGCACAAAACTGGAGTTCAAAAAAGTCTATGGAAACAATAACTATAATCCAGCAATGTGTGCAGGATTCTGCAAAGGATGCATAGCCAGGTGTAAGGTGCAGTCCATGATAGATGATGAAATGACACCTGACCCAGGTCTGAGCTGACAGCCACACCTCTGGTAAGATCTGGAAGCACAACAAGAACACTGGCGGCCTCTGATGGCTAAAAACTGGTACTACAAGTCCAGCACAACTGTGGTTACTCAGATAATGCAAATAAACCATACTCACCTCAATCAAGACTTATTCTACTATTTAAATTATATATTTCACAATGTGGGTCAAATTTTTCATAATTAATTATTAAAATCTTGTTTTGTTCACTTAACTAAACTAATGTAAATACTTTAATTTGGGTGATAACTGTACAGATTATTCAGATTTTCTGGAATTATGTACATTATTGCTGTACTGGAGTATTCTTGTATAATTTATGAAGGTTTATTATTTATGAAGGTAAATAATTTCCTTTGATAGACTCAACCTCTCGTACAGCATTCAAAGAAAAAACGATTTATACATTTTATGAAAAATGCAACACAGGCCCTAATGACCAACAAATGAGTAGATTTACTGTAATATTACTAGAGTTATCTTGCATGTTTTCTAATGACTTGGTGTTTTTGCTCTATTACCTAGAGTCCTCTGACGCTTTAATTAAATAAAACCTTGCTTAGGTGTGAGCTGGGAGCATTTGTAAATCCCAGAACTGCTAGAAAAAATATCTGAGTGATTTCATCTCAAAGCTAGCTATTCTCTGGATATATCTGTTCCCAGGAAACCTGCAGCGTTTGGCCTGAGTCCATGGTAAATTGTCAATATTTTTAAGCTAATATGAGAAGTATTGATCTTTTTCTCTACTCCAACTCCATTGTATGACAAGAAGAAGTAACACTGATTTCTTTCCATCCATAAAAAATACATTGATTTTTCCTCACACCGGTGTGTTTTTTTATCCTCTGAAGAGAAGAGGTTTTCTTTTAGGTTTTGTAGATATTACAACTGCTGGCTGATAATCGTACACTTTCTACAACAGTTCAATCAATGGTAACGTGAGCAGGGCTCAATAATGTACACAAATTGTCATCCCACTTGTATCCTTTCCTTAACAATTATTAAATGTAATGTGAGGTAATGATTGCTGTAGTGCTGAAATGTCTTGTCGTATCTTACTCTAATATTTTAGTATTTTAATAGTAGACACGAATGAAATTCAGCTGACATGATGTTTCCCTGTGCACGATCAAATATGAAGAACAGGCAGCATACCTCCCAACATTTGCCGGGAGAGAGCGGGACACACATGTCCCACCCGGCCAAACTCCACCCAACCCCGCCCCAAGTCTGCCCCACCCCGCCCCGCACGCCCAAACCCCACCCACCCACGGAAAAGTCATGCCTCCTTTTCATGCCGTGGCAAAACAAAAAAAAACCACTTTTCTAACAGTTTGTCCCCATAGCGGGAAAAACTGGTAGGAGGGAAGGACAGCGGAACAGTCCCCCAAAAACGGGACTGTCCCACCAAAATCAGGACAGTTGGAGGGGTATGGGGCAGTCAGGAGTGATTCAGATCTGAGAACACCTTGGCCTAAATTTACTAAACAGGGAGATTGCAAGAAGATTGAAAAGTGGGGATGTTGCCCATAGCAGCCAATCAGATTCAAGCTTTACAAGCTGGAGAATGTGAGCTTGAATCTGATTGGTTGCTATGGGCAACATCCCCACTTTTCAATCTTCTTGCAATCTCCCTGTTTAGTAAATTTAGGCCCAGGAGTATTTGGGTCTTCTGAGTTCTGCGTTCTGAGGGGAGGAGTTTGAGGGAGGGAAAGGGTGGAGGAACTTAGTCATTGTATGTAAGGGGGGGGGGGTGACCAAGCAAATGAACCTGATGCTGAGGAGAACACACACATTAAAATGTATCGTTTACATAAAAACATTCCATTATTTTTTTTATTACACATTTAAAAAATTCTGTTATTTTCTTAAGTTCGCAGAGGCACTCGAATTAATTAGAACCTGCATTTACAATCCTAATTACAGTAAGCCACGGGCCAGCACTTTACTATATTTATGTACACTGGGAGAGAAGGTTTTGTCACTGCTCCCAGTGAGAAACCATCACCAGCTCAGGTTCTCATAATGAGCCCCCGTCTCTGCAATAGCTACACTAACCCGTCCCGCCCCTCACTCTCTCACTCCATGTCCCCTGCAATCAACGTACACAAAACTGATAACATGTATAATGTACACATATAAAATCATATACCATATACATATATAAATAAACTGCTCCAAAAAATAAAGGGAACNCAAAAATGACACATCCTAGATCTGAATGAATGAAATATTCTTATTAAATACGTTGTTCTTTATATAGTTTAAAGTGATGTCAACAAAATCACACAAAAATTATCAATTGAATTCAAATTTATTAACCCATGGAAGTCTGGATTTGGAGTCACCCTAAAAATTTAAGTGGAAAAACACACTACAGACTGAGCCAACATTGATGTAATAGTCTTAAAACAAGTCAAAATGAGACTCAGTAGTGTGTGTGGCCTCCACGTGCCTGTATGTCCTCCCTACAACGCCTGGGCATGCTCCTGAGGAGGTGGCGAATGGTCTCCTGAGGGATCTCCTAAAGCATCCACCAACTCCTGGACAGTCTATGATGCAATGTGGCATTGGTGGATGGATCGGGACAATGTCCCAGATGTGCTCAATTGGATTCAGGTCTGTTTACACACTCCAGCCACATGAGGTCTAGAATTGTCTTGCATTAGGAGGAACCCAGGTCCAACCGCACCAGCATATGGTCTCACAAGGGTTCCTAGGATCTCATTTCTGTAACTAATGGCAGTCAAGCTACCTCTGTCAAGCACATGGACCCCCCCCCCTCACCACCCAAGAAATTCCACCCTTCACCATTACTGATGTCTGTGACACCTTCTTTTGTTAAAAAAAACCTCACACCGTGAGCGCAAAACTTCAGATTGTGCATGCAAACGTTTTCAAAGCGGTGTCGAGATCATGAAAGCCAGCCTCCGTTTTGCCAAGAACCCCAGCTAAAATCGAGCGGAGCATCCATATTTGCTCTGTCTGCTTCAGATACTCTATTTTTGCTAGGATAATGTCCTATTTCATACATGTTTTTTAGAACTCTCTCCCCTGCTTCATTTCCAGTCTCTGCCAGTGTCTTGACTAATCCCTGAAACTCCATGTCCTTACCAAGATCAGATTCTGTACATTAGTCTTCCCATCAGAGGCTATGAAATTTGGCATCCTAAGTACCATACAGAGAAGAACAGCAACACTCCCTATGCTCTCCTACATGTGGAGAAGATTTCAGCGTGCCCCAAGTGCCTATTTTCCTTATGAAATGCCAAGTAATATTTACCTCCCCTCCCAAAGTTTTATAAAGTTTAAGATTATATTACTTGCTATGCTGATCACATTTTCATTTTAAAAGTTTTCTTTTTTTTGTAACTTTGCAGCTACGCTTCTAGCTGTTAAGGAACAAGCTATGCATGATATATTGAATATTGGCATTTGATTTGTGATTTGTCTTATTTGTAAGGAACTAAACAACTGGTTCATAGCCAGGTATACTTTATTATAGTTCTCTGTTCTTTATGCTTGATGGAGAATTACCAACCTGCGCATAGCACAGAACATGTTGGCTTCCGTTGTCTCTGGAGCATTACTGCTCTTTATCTGTTCTGGAGCCAGATTTCCTCTGAAGAAATTCATCATAAGAAAACGCATCTGCAGTGTTGGGCTGGAAAGAGCATATAAGGATGAAAAGTTTATTTAACAAATGTAAATCAATTAGAAAGAATGGCTCGCTTAGCGGAGACTTGGATTATAACATTAGACTTTCTGCTGCAGATTATTTNATCATATTTGCTTTTAATCAAGACATTCCTGATAGTTAGTAGCATTTATAATAACAAGTAAGAGCCTCGTCATTACTTGCCTATTAAGTGAACCCTGCAGCTCCTGCCTCCAGCTAAGAAACCTTTGCCCTTAGCCAGCGGTATATTAAATGATGTCTGGAGGACATAGAAAGTCTACAAATGAATGAAAGAGTGGGGAGAAAAAAGGATTAGCATAAAATAAAAAACACTGGAATCTCAGAAATTCACAATTCTTACATAGAATAAACGCAGGTTTTATTTGGAAATGCCCCTAAAAACTTAGTTTGTTTAGTATTTAAATGCTATCTTTGTTTGCAGGTTTTCTGTGATTATCATGGCCATTCTCAGCGAAAGAATGTGTTCTTCTATGGATGCAGCATAAAGGAGACCCTATGGCAAGCTGGTTGTGTAGTGGACTCATCTGTTCTGTTGGAGGATGTTGGATACAGGGTGAGTGTGCTTCATCTTTTGTTTGCGCTTTCTACCGGGAATTGAAAGTGGGTTGGGGAAAGGGAGGGAGCCTGCGCTCTTATCTACTAAATATTGCTTAGGCCTGCCTGTAAGAACTATCAATGCTTTTATTTCATGTGTCACCAGTGCAGCAGAGGAGGGTGGGTAATAAGAATTATGGAATACTTGTTACCCACCCTCCTGTGAAAATGGGAAAGTGTTTGCATGGGTTATAATATTTTAATATTAATATTCATTTTAGTACCATGGACATAAAAATCAGTCACACAAGGACCTTACTTGCTCTAGTACTCAAGCCAGGGTTGCCAACTCTCCTGAAACTTCCAAGAGACTCATGAATCATGGGCATTTCTCCTGGTATCCCTGGTACCCTCTACCCAACCCTCATACTGCCCTCTTTTTATTGCCAACTCTGTCTCCAGCCATATATTAGAATTACTTCCTTTTAATACTGTTTAATACTACAAAAATTTGAAATTCCTTTATTACTTATCATTCCTTGGGGGTATATTTACTAAGCGGTGAGATTGCAGTGAGGTTGGAAAGTGGGGATGTTGCCCATAGCAACCAATCAGATTTGAGTTTACAGTCTCCAGTGTGTAAAATAAAACTGAGAGCTTGAATCTGATTAGTTGCTATGGGAAACATCCCCACTTTCCAATCTCACTAAAATCTCACGCTTAGTAAATATACCCCCTTGTATTAATATGATCCAACCAATATCCTGACTTAATTACATTCCGTTTTTAAAAGACAAACAAATGATGTGTCACAAAATAGTTTCATTATTAGTTTTTATTATTAGTAGTTATTATTAATAACTGTAATGCAATTGCTGTATATAAGTGCTGTAAGTAGTTTCCATTAAGAATACTTCTGTGCAGCTCAAGCTGCATTTATAATTATGTCTGTTCTTATTGTGTAGCTGTGTAACAGTGTTTAACAAAAGGAATGATGTATTGCTGGTTTAAAACTTCCAAGTGAAAACATCTCTTTCTTTCTTTCTCGCCTTTACCTAAGACCTTACCTAAGATCCTGGATAAAATAGCTCCGGCATTCTCAATGTCACACAGCAGCTTTTTAATTGAAAAAGCCAGAGCATCAACAGCGCGTGTCGTGGTGTGGCATGAATTTGGTGTTTTAAGAAGCTACACAATGGAGAGTACCTATTGTGGATTTAGTCAAGGACCATACAAGGTAAGGCGCGCCCTTTCTTTCATTATCTTCTGTGGATCAAGACACGTCAGCTAATAGCCAGTAGCGGGTATGAATTCTTCAGTCATTGCTTATTGCATTATGCTGGACACCCAGGTTATTAGAGACATATTCAATATATTATTATTGTATAGTGTTTGCCATGGAATGATTGTTGGATGTTGTAACACTAACAAAGGTTTTATTAGGATTGGTAAAGGTAAATAGCCCCCAGAATTATGTCTGAGCCTGGAAAGACAGTACACAGTATTTGACCAGCTTCACAATGACGATTTAAAGAGAGATCAGAATCTGCATTTTTTGGTCATAACTTTTAGTTGTGTAATAATGTAACAGCTGCAGTGGCCCAGATCCAGATTTGAAGATAAGAGAGGAAAGTAACACTTGGGAACAACCATGATGATTTGCAGGGGAGATCATTATCACATAACTCCCAACGTTTGCCACAGAAAAGAGCGGGACAAATAGTCCCTGTCCCTTAATCGACACTAACCATGCCCACAGACTGCCCAGCTCCACCCACAGACCACCCAGCTCCACCCACAGTCCACCCAGCCCCACCCACAGACCACCAGCTCCACCCACAGACCACCCAGCTCTACCCACAGACCACCCAGATCCACCCACAGTCCACCCAGCCCCACCCACAGACCACCCAGCTCTACCCACAGACCACCCAGCTCCACCCACAGATCACCCAGCTCCACCCACAGACCACCCAGCTCCACCCACAAACTGCAAAGGTCCACACATTTTTTCCCTGTTTGCGACAAAAAAGATTTTAAAAAATGGTTTTTCACCTTTTCAGGACAAATTGCAGGGCGGGGGGACAGTCATCGGGACATTTGGGAGGTTTGATATCATAACCTGCAAACAGTATATAGAGTTGAGAGAAGATATTTCCTAGCACAAGTCTAAAAACGGTGTAACAGTAACACTGATCAGTATTCTCCCTGCTTGCAAACACTGACATTCATTTTACCTCCCCTGCAATTCAACATGGTTTTACCCGGGCGTAACTTTTGTGTCGTATTTCAAGTCTGGATCTGGTCCTTTTTGTATAAAGACACCACCATCTATGGCACTGCACTTTATTTGCAGTCCTCACCCATACATACAAATGTTCTATTTTTGCTTAAAGTCCAGTTCTTCACAAGTATTGGGAGTCTCAATGTAGTGCAAAAAGGCAATTAAAGTGAGATACAGTACAAGCAGCTTTAATCCTGAATATACAAAGAGTTGTGTTTTTATTATTTACATTGGAAAGTAGCTTTGTTTCGGTAATATGATTCTAGAAGAGAATGTTCCTGATATCTAGATAGCGGGGGGTATATAGAATTCATCAAATGCTGAAAAGATAAATATCACTTCATGCTGCGTTACTGTAGAATAATTGTACTTCAAATAGCACTGTATACCTTCCAATTTCTGCATAATGTCACACATTAATGCATCTGAAGAGTGATCCGAAATACTTTATCATTGAATATATTATTGTTATTTTCCCTGGGATCTAAGACACAGAAACATACAGCTTGATCGCAGATAAAAAGAACTGGTCCCTTATTAGAGGGAGGAAGAGGGAGGAAAAGTGAGAGACTTGCGCGGAGACCGCCGTGATACTATTCCTACAGAAGAGCTTAAATTTACTAAGCGGTGAGATTGCATTGAGATTGAAAAGTCGGGATGTTGCCCATAGCAACCAATCTGATTCAAGCTCTTAGTTCATACTGGAGAATGTGAGCTCTGTTCTGATTGGTTACTATGGGCAACATCCCCACTTTTCAATCTCCCTGCAATCGCCCTGCTTAGTAAATTTAGGGCAAGGTCTCTTATGTCCTGAAAGCCATGTCTTGGCCCATGTGTATTAAGATCATTCTGGGACTGGGAAAAAAATGCCTAAATCCAAGAATAATGTTACTGCGCATGTGCTGGGACCGCACACACATGTACAATCGGCAGAGCACTATGAAGCAGAGCCGAGGCTTCGGGACGGATCATGGGGCATCAGATGACAGGTAAGTTTTAGTTTATTCTATGCAGGGACGGCGCTAGTTCTGTGGGCGCCCTAGGCAGACCTAGCGTCGCGCCTCCTTTAAAACGTCGTGACGTCATCACGTCATGTTGCGCCGCTATGTGATGACGTCACGGCACTTCAAAATCACCGTGGAGGGCGGTGGAGAGGTCCCGGCCGCCCTCTCGGTATTGAATGAACGTTTTTTTTTATAATTTATTTTACTCCCTGCCTCGCTGCCGCCCCTCCCCCGGCCGGCCGCCCTAGGCGACAGCCTGACGTCGCCTAATGGGCGCGCCGGCCCTGATTCTATGCCAGGTTTGATGCGAGGAGAACTATATAAGCCATAATTAGGTATGAATCCTATAAGAGGTATACCTCAATAGAAAACATGATTGTAATGTGAGTTCATGTGTCCATACATTGACATGCAGAAATAGCCCCTTTAATTAATATTTCTCTGTAGTAAGGTTAGTTGAAAGGAAGATTGTTTACACCATATTATCAGAGGTGGGGCAGAAGGTAACATATACAGCCTGCATATGCTGTGGCAGTGTCTGGATGCTATGTCTAATGACCTTATGAAATATCTTCTGTTAATCAATAACTACTAAATCACTGTATCCTAAGTATTGATAATATTCTCAGGATCTTGGTGCAAGGGGACACTCTTACAAACTGTGTCCTTTAATCGTACTTAATGATTGCCAAAGATCACATAGAAGGTAATGCATTATTTATTGGAAGAAATAACTACACTTACACTGAGTGAAAATACCATTTAATGGTGCATTTGTGGTTCATCTCAACTGGATTTATTCAATGGTAGCAATCCTAAGAAGGGCATTGGAGCAATAAAGAAAGTGGATTTCTCCCCTGGGGACACAACCATTGGATTTATAATATCTTTAATGGAAACTCGTGTCAATAACCAACACTGTCCTATGACTTGAACTTGTGATTGTTTCTGGCTTCATGCATGCTTATTTCTTGATAATAATGTAGAATGAGCTCTGGTCTAGTGATATATTTTACTTGTTGACCTTGATATCCCATAATGGTAAGCCATAAACAAAATAGCTGAATGAAATTAAGATAATATAAAAAAATGTGATTGCTGAATTGAGTTAAAGTAAAGTAGAAGCTTAAGCTGGCCATACATATAATTGTCCCAGCACTGCTCACATAGTTATTAGAACTTTCGGCATTCTTGAACAGAGCAATGGTGGCCATCTGATATGGACAATACAAAGAATAAATTCATTTTTTCAATTACTCAAAATAATCTCATTGTATACATATAGGAACTGATCAAAGTTGTACGCACCTTATTTTTAAGGGCGAAACAGGTGCAAGTATAGACTTGACTAAATCCATTTTGTTCAGAAATTTCATGTTTCAACTCTAATTCTGTTCTCAATGCTTAAACTTGCCTCCACCTGCAGCTCAAAGTTTAGTTTTGCCCAGATCAACACTTGCACCTGCTTTTCCCTTACTGCTTTTCCCATGAGCATTACTNGGGAGTGGATGTGGAAAGACGGGTGCAGTGCTGCCTATGTGTTTGCTTCTCCATCTGACTGCTCGTTGCTATATTTAAGTAAGAAAAGGGGAGTTTTTCTCATTGAAGTAGTTGCTGTATCAGGGGATGCTGTAAGCACATACACCATCTGAGATAAATGATGAATCATACAAGCATTAAAAAACCAAGACCAGTAAATTACAGAAGCTGTAGACTACGCACATATGGCTTTGACTGCAGGGAAAACATTTCTGCTAAGACACGCACCTCTGGAGTGCACGTGTCCTGCATGCGCAATTGCTTGCACTGAACACTCTAGGTCAGCAGTGTGTGTGCGGCTGTGGCAAAGGGAATGGTTTATGCAAATCAAACCCAATGCCCCGCCCACCAGGACCACAAACCCCTTACATTTGTCCGGTTGTGATGTCATGAAATCCCCTTCATTCATAGTACCGATCAGGGCTGAGGCAGTGGTTTACATGAAATCTGCCTCAGACTGGGCAGATTCCCAGGAGAGTCGGTAACCCTGAATTAGCTACAACTTTAGAATATTGTTTTTATTTATGTTATGATCCCTCAAGAAAACTTGCTGATAAGGTAAGTGTACACATAATGGGAACATGCATTAGCAGTGTAATATTAAACTGGAGCAGACTGACTGATAAGTAACTGTTATCTGCACAGGGTAGCACTGCTTGATGCAGGAGTCCTTGTCGGCAGATACACTGATCTGGACACATTGCTCAAAAATAATTTGAAATCCATGTATCTAAACACAGTGCTGGAATGTGTTATATGATTAGAGTCATATTGGTGTTAGATTGGAGGAATGGGTTAATGCAGTTAGGGGTAAATTAAATATAAAACTAAATAACTCATAAAGAAACCAGTAAAGTACTTACATGGAAACCTAAATCTCAGAAATGGAAGGAGTAGAGGGTTCAAAATAGACGCATAACCCATAGACATAACCAGAGAATCAGGTAATAGATATACGGGAGCTATACTGACCTGGACATGTGTGCAGGTAATTAGGGAAGANAACCCCCCGCAGAGTGGATGAGCAATGCTCAGCAATTTCAGCATTAGAAATTTAATTGCAAATATAGCATTGTGTGACAAATAGCAAAATACAAATCTGATTAGATATAAATATTTATTGGAAATATATTTCTAAATAATATTTATGTTTTATAAAGCAACATTACATATAACATTATGGGGATTTCAGAGGTATAATCTATTGTGTGTTTGAATGCATTATAATGTGTTGGTCACTATAGGCTGGATTCAGCTTTTCACTCTCATGACTTACACTCATGAGTTACACTCTCATGGGTAAAACCATGTTGAATTGCAGGGGAGGTAAAATGAATGTCAG
>JABWIB010001653.1:55891-75190 GCA_016617825.1 Platyplectrum ornatum | reverse complement strand
GTCCTGTAGCCGGGAATCAGAGCATTTGTTTAGTGCAGAAGAGAGCTGTATATCCTGTGAAGATTACCTCTAATACAAACAATAATTGTTTTGATAAAAAAAGCTTTATTAACTGTGAGTCCTCCTACACGATCTATGTCCTTTAGTGTGGATGTGGGTTATAGTACGTGGAGAGAACTCGCCTGCTGAAGAACAGATTTGTGAGCATAGGAGGAACATAGAAAAAGGTTTTTTAAAAAACAGTGTCTCTCAACTTTTTTTTGAAAAACATGCAAGATTTACGGACCCTTTAAAAGTCTTTGGGGTTGAGTATATTCTCCCCACTACTAGAGGAGGGGACCGATTCCACAAATTATGCGCCAAAGAGACAGAGAGGATTTTTAAATTGCAGACTTTAATGCCAGAAGGTTTAAATGCGATGTTGGAATTTAACGTGCAGTTATTAGGGGACTATATATTTTTTTAGTATTATTTATTATTTTTTATATATAAATTTATTTATTGAGTGGAAATAGAATATTGCAGTATGTTATATTGAATAATGTAACATCATGGTATACTTTTTTGAATGTATAATTATTATCTTTTTTATATGTATTTGTTTTATTTATTGTTGTATACACCTTTAATTTTTAGGGACACATAACAACTAAGGAAAAGGAGGCCCTAAGAGATGACTTATATTATTTAAACCACTCATGTATGAAGTATGTTACATTGCTTGAGAAAGCCCTATGTATAGGGGCGAAACACGTCACATCAATATTACAGATACTTAGCCATATGACCTTGTTTTGAGACTGCATTTGTTTTGGAAAACAACAGAGATTATTATATCTATACATCCACCTCTGACAAACTGATTCGAAAAGAGTCTCGAATCTTTGGGTACCCATTTGTACTAGTTGTATATGGCTTTTTATGCATTTATTATAAAATATTTAGTGATTATATATAATAAATGTAAATTTTATACCACTCTATTGCATATATATTGAAAAGTTTGAGACATTTTCTTTTTCCCCCGAGCCATAGTGCAGAAAATCTTTAAATAGTGATAATAGTGATAATATTGATTGGTTCATTGTTTTTGGATTGATTTAATTTCGGATTCTAGCGCAGTTATTTCTTCTTTTTTAGTNTATATTGCCCATGATTCGCTGCAAACAGAGGTCACACAGAGATAAGANGGCAGACAAGTCCCATGCTTTACCACATAATGCCCTCTCACACCCCTGAAGGACTACGCACCCTGGATAATTTTTATCTTGTCTTCTGTCTGCAACTCCTTAATATGATTGTTAGGTATATGATTGTGATATGCTGGCCTGTGGTGACCTAACTCTCTCTACCTGTAACCTCTCCATTTTTGCTTTTTCTAAACTAATCCCTGACTGGTCTGTCCCCACCTTGAGGTCTGGAAGTATACATTCCCTTTTGGATTGTCAGGTGGAGTTCTGTTGTAGTTCCCTGCCTCCCACAACTGAATTCTAGAGATAGATGAAGTTACACCATTGGGTCCAGTCACTACCTAGAAATCAAGGTACATTCAATCTACAGCTTCAGCCCCCGTAGAAATTTAAAACCCCGCTGGTGTGGGAAATGGACCTCAGCACTACTTTTACTACTGAGAAATNGGAGTCTTTTAAGCTGTCTATGTGCATAAACCATACTGAAATGCATATCAAAATGCTCCATAGCATGTATTTAACCCTTGGCTAGGAGGCACAAATTATGACCGAACCATAATCTAAATTTCTCTGCTGTACTTGTAATTCTACTGGTCACGTCTTCCATGTTTTTTTGGAAATGCTCCTGTATTCAACCTCTCTGCCAAGATCTTTTGAAGTTGGCGAACCAGGTCCTTCACCTCTCTCTACCCTCTCCTTGGAGCTCGCCTTATTATATATCTTTTCCCCTGAGATTCCTGCCTCCTCAAGATATGTTTTAGGCCACTCTTTGTTGCCAATCGACCTGCAATAGCCCAACAGTGGAAAAGTGCTGACCCACCCTCCCTTTCTAAACTCCACTTTCTCTTGGAAACGGATGGTGCCCCTTACTCTATCTCAACCTCCTCTCCCCTCATGGTTCACCTGGCACGAATTTATGTGCAATTCTTAAGGCATGTCACTGTTTTCTACTTCACTTGACACTGATCTCTTGCCTTTTAGCCTTGTGGACGACCTTATTATTAGCTTGTTCTCTGTGCAGCTTATGTCACTATGCTTTAATGTATCTATTTATAGATTTCTGTTACCAAATCTGCACTGTTTACTTTGTGTTGTTTTGCTGTGTTTCNCCCCCCCTCCATTTTTTATTTCTGTACCTCTATATTTTAAGATTTTCAATAAGTACTATTGATGATTAAACAAACTGACACACAAAATCCCAACACCGGTTAGAAAAATCCTGACACAGAAGGAATCCTGACAATGAACAAATCTATGCTGTTTGACTGCTCCTCTTTGATCTGTTCCCTTGCTGACATTTGCATCTGTCCTCCTGTCCCTTTATTAAAAGGTATATGATCNTATTTCCCAATGTTTCCATGTATTTTCTTTTAACAAAGTTCACAGGACCTTGCACATTACAAGTATCGTATATACTCGAGTAAAAGCCGAATAGAATATAAGCCAANGAACCTAATGTTACCACAAAAAACTGGGAAAACTTATTNACTCAATTATAACCCTAGGGTGGAAAAAGCAATATTGACCGGATGACATCCATTCATGCAACACCTTTGCACATGGTCTTTGAAGGGTTTATATAAACACAAATTATCCATTAAACAAACACTACTAATACCACATGATGAAAAGTTGTGAAAAGTAGTTTTTTTCTTCTACAGAGGCACAGCAATTCTCAGGNTCATATCACAAAATTAAAGCTCTTGATGGAAGAGCTGCAGATGTACCTTTTTAAAGGGAAAAACAGCTGCAACAGTTGATTTGAGTAAAACCCTGTAGCAATGTGTGGGGTCAAAATTATTATTATATGGGGATATTCCCATCAGTAGGAAAGCACATGCAACCCATTCACAGAATTGATCTGGATTCTCTGGAGATCTATCCTTGGAGTATATCTGAAAGCAAGGTGCGATACTCAGAATTCTGTGTTATCCCAATTTTATGTGAGGCTGACACAGACTTTTTAGTGTATTAGGACCTGATTCAAAGTGACGACTCTTTGAATCAGGTCCTAATATACCAATGGTGTAAGCTGTGCGCAGCAACATAGAAGCAGGTAATGTCCTATGGACAATTGTTTAGACTTTGTGAGCAAATATCAGCTATTACCCCAGACTTAGTCATACCAAGTCTTAGTCAAGTGGCATTTACCTTACACTGTGTTTATCAGTTTGTTTATTTAAATGTGCTACTGACTATATAATATTTTATAAGTGCATAACTGTCAGGCAAATTGGGAGCCTATAGAANGTTTTACTTATTATTTCCCCTATGCTATTCTAATAGCTGAATTTCTGTCTAGGGTTATTATAAGTTGAATGATGTCCCCTTCACATGTGGAGGAGGCGATTCACCTACCTACATCTGAATGGGGATACTCATTTATTTGTAACATCTTTAGAGGCAAGCAATATTTCAAAATACCTTTGGTACAGAACCTGATCGTGAATGGAAGGGGGGTAATGAATTAGTGAAAAACAAAGGGATCTCTGTGCAATTACTTAGTACACAGTGAGTAAACAATATGGAGGAGCAGGTATACTGTACATGCAGACACACACACACACACACACACACATATATATATATATATATATATATATATATATATATATATGTAGCAATCCAAAGGTAGAAAGTCACATGCCAGTCATATATAAGCTCATACAAGGCCGCCACAAAAGATTATACGGTGATTCTCAGCTGTCTCCGTACCTCAGGGAATCTCTTTTTGGTAAAAGCTCAAACGTTTGTTAGATCGGCTGCTCAGCATCGATGGGAGCCAGATTTTGCTCTTTTCCTCTCCCCTGAACAGTGGACAATGATACATGTGACTTCCCATAAGATCTCAAGATGTACTAATCATGTGCGATCATCTGAAATTGATAAACCGTTTGTACCTCACTGGCCTGTTCAGTCTAAGATGTGTTGGCNGGGGTGTTGGGAAATGGGAGATATCTGTCATATTTTCTGGATGTGCCCTAGCATTAGACCTCTCTGGNAATTAATTTTCAAAGTTTATTAAATGTTTGTTTTCAATTGATCTTGTGCAATCCCCTGTAATGGCTCTCCTTCATCTTTACCCTTATAACATGTCTCATACTCNCTATGTGTTGGGCCATATACTGATTGCAACCCGAGCAGCTATTGCCCAAAACTGGAAAACTCCTGCTATTCATTCAATAAAAAAATTATAACTAAGATACAGTTCTGCCATGACATGGAGACTCTTGGGGGGAGCTAAATGGTACACAAGCTACTGTCAATACAATGAAGTGTTGTATTTTGTCTGAATCTGATCTACAGTATAGCAAGTTAATAACCAGTATAAATCTTGGCACTGCTAAATCCAATATATATAGTGTCCACAGATTAATGTCCATATTCATAAGAGTCTCTAAGGTTCATCCAGAAGGTACAGATCAAAATATATACAATCCACTTGATTGATGAGTATTAATCTCAAGAGAAGAAAGCGAAAACAGTGAAGTATTGTCAGACTTCAATTATACCAGGGGTCTTTATCAGACCTACTTACATCTAATATGTCTTGGAGATTTGCATGGTAAACATACACTCGAGAGTGTCTAGGGTTCTATTCCGATCCGGACAATCCGTCCCAATTTCCTCGCCAGGAGTCTCTCCACCTTGGATGATGACGTCACCGTGAGTCGAGTCTCTGGATCTAAGTCTTCTCCCTTCCGATCGTGGTCCCTGTGGAAACAAGAAAAGTTATTGTGCAAGATGTACAGACATATAATGCCCCATACAATAAAATGTGCTCACATAATCATCCTCTTGAAATTGAGCCAATAAAAATATTTATCTCCTTGTGCTCTCCTATTTTTCTACAGTCTCCTCGGTTCCAAAGCCGATTCAAAAGTTACTCAGGTAATGTTACAATATAACTTTATTGAAAACCTTAAAGTAACAAGTGTGGGGGATAGACAGCAGTAAGGTAGAAACAGCGGGGAACAATAGATTATAGGGCCCTAAGTCTAAAATATGTTCCGCCGCTATACTGTTTCACCCACCACACACTAAAACCACTGACACGTTTCAACACAAACTCGTGTCTTTTTCAAGGCCCTATGACCTTGAAAGTGACACAAGGCATTATGGGGCATTATATGTCTGTACATCCTGCACTATAACTTTTCTTGTTTCTGGGGACCACAAATAGACCGAGAANACTGAGAATATCCAGAGACTCAACTCACGGTGACGTCATGATCCAAGCCGGAGAGATTCACGGNGAGGCGACTGGGACGCAGTGAGGAGAACCCTAGACACTCTTCTGTGTATATTTATCACGCAAACCCTCAAGGCATTTTAAATGTGAGTATGTCTGATAAAGACCCCTGGTATAATTTAAGTCTGACAATACTTCACTATTTTGGCTTTCTTCTCTCGAGATTGATACTCATCAATCAAGTGGATTGTATATATTTTGATCTGTACCTTCTGGATAAACCTTAGAGACTCTTATGTATATGGACATTAATCTGTGGACACTANATATTGGATTTAGCAGCGCCAAGACTTATACTGGTTATTAACTTGCTATACTGTATTTTGTTACTTAGACACAAGGGTAGCTGCTGAGCGCAAAAGAGCTATATACAATTTTTACTGATTTCTGAATCTGATATACCTAAACGAGTAAGGGACTATAGGTTTGATCTGTTTGAGTAAGGTTTTGGTCATATATTTACTTGTTTATGTATTTACTTTATATTTTTTTCTCCTTTTTTCTTCCCTTGTTTTTTTTCTTCTTATCTTTCTTTTTTTTATTTGTCTTTNAAAAAAAATAAAAATAAAAAATNATTTACGTGAATCTGGTGTAAACATAAGATCTAGGACAGTTTAATGCAGAAGTGAATATTTTGGATTAAATGTAAAGATGCCTGCGTGACCTCAGGTTACGCTGTGTCACATCATTGTAACACAAGTGTGCCGCATTGGAGTCAGCAGCGCATACTATGAATACAGGCAGCCAGACATTTTCCCCCCATGCCCCTATAATGAAATATATGTTTAATAACCCTATTGCCGCCTCTGTACATATATACATGTGTATATATATATATACATATATATGTATTTCTATACATATATATATATGTATTTCTATACATATATTTATTTGATTTCGCCTAGAGTGCACACACTATGCGTCACTCATGCCGCTAAGTACTCACCTATCCCATATACAGCATAACCACCCACCCCACCGACCCCTCCATCAACAAGGGAAAGTAAAATTAATTATTAAAAAAAACAAAACAATACAATGGTTGCGCAATTGTACTNCTTCCCCTCTCAGCGACCCTGGTGAGGAAATCAGAATACCCAAACTTGGTGGTGATGGAATGAAAATACATCAGATGAAGAATTTGTGAAGATTTGCTTCGTGAGTACGCAGCACGTACTGTGAAGCATTCAACTAGTGTCATGCTTTAAAGATATATACACTAATAGGTGTGGGAATTAGCATGTGACAATGAGAGTTTCGTATCTCAGAATGACCTGGTAATAGCCCTGACCTAATACCTTTGGAGTCAATTAAAGAAGCTTGTTTCTCAGAAGCAACCACAGAATAAAGTCCAACTAATCAATGCAATTATGCAATCATGGTATTATATTATAACGTATGATGGTCTGAATTAATTGGTTCACTTCATAGAACAACACTGTCAGACTGTAATGGCAGCAAAAGGCTTCCCAACAAAGTACTAATCTAAATATATTGAAGATGACACATGCTCACAAAAATGCACATGCTCACACTTTACTGATATAACTTTATTCATAATGTAAATATTATTTTTTGTTTTAATTTTGAAAAAAGCATTGCATTATGCTCTAAATGAAATTATCTTTGTAATTGTTTATGCTTTTTAGTATAATACTATAATATATGCATGCTATAAGATAGGGTGACAGGATTTTTCTGGTAACCTGGGACNCGAATTGTGGAAGCAGCTGATCACAGAGACAGAGTATGCATAAATGTATGTTTCCATTGGTACTTTTTGTGGTGCATAAGAGAATGCAGAAACCAGGAACTGTCTCCAGGATATTATTATATGGAGAGAGAATGGGGGGGGGTAATTATATGAAGTGATGATGGTGATATCAGTGCTCGAAGTGGGAAATCTTGAAGTGGAGGTATGGCGCTAAGCCCGTCCCTTGTATAAGCCTTGATGTCCCACTCCTTTTGTTAGTATTTTTATTCTGTTTTTATAAATTTTGTAAAATAAAAACACACTGCACTATACAAGAGGTTTACTTTCCTTTATTCCCATTGAAAGATACACATTTAACAACATCATATGGAGCATGCAGTAAACGGGACATAAACCAGATTGTTACTTCAACATGTAGTGGANCATAGCGGAACAGGGAAGGACTCCAGCCAGGGTGCTGAAAATAAGATAGAGAAATAAAAACAACTTCTGGACAACAAACTCTTAAACATTTCCAGTCCTGCTCCAGTGGGAGCAACCACCCAGAGAAAGACAATTTCTCTTCAATACTGTGACTTTTTTTATTTGAAATGGGTTACAATACCATATTCTCTGAGGTTGTTATCAGTATTATGCATATTTAATTGATAATTCAATTGTGAATTTATTGTGTTATATGTTCCAAGATTTTTGCATTGCCTACCAATACAAGCGCTGATTGTTCTGCAACCTCTATATATTTAAAATTTTGTCTGTAACATAAAAAATGTTTCTGCCCAGAAAATGTCATAGTCTGGGAAGGCCATTCCCCATATTTGGAATATTGGTGGTACTGTGTGTTAGATAGAGCCACTGGGGCTGATCCTGAATTGNGCATTGCGGCTGAATGTGGGCGCTGTGCGTGCCTTTTTTTGCGTTTTTTTGCACTGCTCATACGCGCAGAAATCTGAATCGCACACTAATCAGGCGCACATTAGCGACTGCATGCCTCTGCGCCTCCGTTTTTGGAACAGTGATTAATGGGCGTGCCAGTATATTTTAATGAGATTTTGGGGCGTGTCCGTTGTTGCAGTTAGCGATGCGCATTGCGATTATTGACCATCTGCGCCATTTTGCTTGCGGGTGCCTGGGATGGTGCAACTGGTATATTTGCTATACTTTGCTGATAGTTCAGCATATGTGAAAATAGTTGCAAGGAAGTTCCCTGGCCTGAACTGTGGTTTGTGCAAGTGTGCGCATCTTAGTTGTGTCAACTCGTGTAACAGCTTTTACATTGGNCAATGTGNNCTTTATTGACAGTAAAAGACTGAAATGATTTATATTATAATTGTTTCTAGCTACGAGTTCTGTGGGACTGTATAATAATTTTCAGTGGCTTATTTCATTATATTTGAAATTGATAGTGAAATGACAACAGTCCTACAAACATCTTCATTTCATTTTTGTATTTTATGTATGTTAATGAAAAAAAGTGAAGAATAAAAACTTGTATTTCAAGTGCTGTAAAGGAAACTTTCCAAATAACTTTACCCAAAATTCACTAAAGGTCACAAATAAGCAAATAAATTAAATGGATTACATTGTTCCCTTCTGTCTTATTAGTTTAAACTCAAGACGCTAAATTAGACGCAAGACGGTAAACTGCCTCAGGCGCGCATTGCGCATTTTTGGGCGCAATTCATAGTTGCATTTTTGCCCAAAAAACGCAGCTCAGGATTAAACGCAATATGGACATACGCAGCGCCTGCAACTGCGCTGCTCCGCCACTCAGGATCCACTGAATGCAAGATTAGGACAAATACTTTTCAAAACTAAGAAATGCCAAAAAGTTATATTTACTATCACCCTAATGTCTAAATTTACTAAGCATGTAGATTGCATGGAAAAAGTGGGGGTGTTGCCCATAGCAACAATCACATTAAAGCTCACATTCTCCAGTATGTAAAATAAAACTGAAAGCTTGAATTTGATTGGTTGTTATGGGCAACATACCCACTTTTAAATCTCCATGCAATCTCCCTGCTTAGTAAATTTACCCCTAACTCTTATTACCATTTTAGTTTTACATAAAAAGAGTTTATTTCCAATTCATCTTTATTATAATTATTCTCAAAATACTGTACTGTACAACAATCATGCCGAATGGTTACAAATCTATTTGACTATTTTCACATCTTTTAAACAATTTTTATTTGCCTTATGAAATGATGTGGGTTGTAATTCCGTCTTAAGAAAAACTATAGTGTGCCATGCTTGATAGTTCATATCCACTGATATTTAAATGCTCCATGCAATGCTTGTTGGTTGCATTTTTCGTCTGTTGCCTTTTGTAAAAGACTCGTTAATAAAGAATGTTTTCATACCCAGCTCAACTACACATATTTAGTGGAAAAAACATAGCTTTCTGTCAGCAGAGGATGTTACAGCTTTCCTGAAGAAATGATGTGAATAGTCTGACGCGAAAATCCCTAGGATTGAAGTGTCCAAAATTTGGCAGCAATAACCATTCTCAACATTCAGACTTTATTATGACTAAACTTACATCCAGACACAATATAGTTAAAACATTAATAAAACAATATTTTTTTAAAATCTGTGTGGTATGGGAATTTGGTTTGGAAATATATGGCTAGGCAGCAACACACTTGCACAGTAATTAAATCACAGACCAGGCCAGAAGACAGAAATGGTCATCATGGATAAGATAAGAGCATGATAAAAATGTAAAAATAATGGAGACATTGTACCAGATCCAGACTTTTTGTACTATTGATTTAAGCTTTCCACAGAAGGATTTTTAGCCCAAATTCTTGATTATCATGGATTATGGCTAAAAATAATTGCCGTGGATGGCCTCTTAAAAATAATTTGAAAAAAAGGTGATTAAAACGTTGATAAAACAGAACGTCCTCCTCGTCAAAGCCGGAAGCGCTGGAGGATCGTGGAAGCAGCTAGAGACATCTGCAGTGCCCAGCCATGGCTGGAAAAACGTAAGTATAGCTGTATTTATTTTATCTCTATTTTTTACAGGTATTTGAATGGGCACCATTGAAATGATAGTGGAAAATTGCCCCATTTGTATTGCCATTTTACCACGCGAACAATATAATTCTCGTGGATGCCCACCTTAACTGAAGGCTTAATCTGGGCAAAACCATGTTGAATTGCAGGGGAGGTAAATTGAATTGCATATTCCCTGCATGCAAACACTAACATTCATTTTACCTTCCCTGCAATTCAACATGGTTTTGCTTGTAAGCTCTCACTAGCAGGGACACTCTTCATTCTACTGTCTCCTCCCTCCTGCATTTATCCAGTGTATACACATCCCAACCCTCTTAGTTATTATTCTATGCCCTCATACTATGTATGTATTACATGTTTGTTACTGAATGCTATGGCATTGTACCCCATGCTGTGTACGATCTCATGTCTGTTATTGTTTAGTATACCATTACACTGTACCCCATGCTATGTATATACTTTCATTATGTATGGCACTGTGGAAACTATGTGACGCCNTATAAATAAATGTTAATAATAATAATAATGATAATAATTGTACGTAAATTAGAATATAGTTCTATGACATAAACCATAATATTGGTGACACGTGATTTGATGGATAATTAAATTCAAAGTTCTTTGGCAGTAAGAAATTTAGATCTGTCATTTTTAGATGGGAGGTTATTTTGCATTGATTAATACAAATACTAAACCAGTAGATAGCTAAAACATTTTGCTTGGCTTCCCTATTAGGAAGAATTCATATGATTTAGAAGAAGATTATTCGAATAGCTTCAAATTAAGATTAAAAATAGGTGACTCACAGCCTTGGAATTGTTTCCAGTCTAGCAAAACCCAGTGTTATTTTATAAATGATTTATTCTTTGGATTTTAATATCCCATTCTTTTTAATAGGGTTTCTGTATGTAACCTGCATTTGAATTACACGGTTTCAGATGCATTTCATGCATGTAATATACATAATAATTAAAAGGATCAAATTTAAATAATGTAACCATTTTTAATGGTTACATAATAAAATACATTTTCAGTACCCATAAATGTATATAGAAGTAGTTGTAAATTGTCTTGCATGCATTAGCAAAGGGTGTTATGTCATTAACATAGATTTTCTTCTGCAAACTCCTTATGTTGCATTCTTTTCACTTACACTATACTTAGTCAAAGATGACCTCATCTACTGTACAGTTCTTTTGGATGAAAGTTCCCACGAGGGCTCATAATATGATCAATTACTTGCATTCTTTGAGTTCAGATTTTCTTTTAACGATGGAGTGTTCTATATTTTCCATCTTTGCATTGCACTCTATTTAAAACCATATTAATGTCCATTATTAGATCTTTAATTTAATGCATATAACCTTGTGTGTTATTGTATTCTTAGGCTCAATGTGATATTTGTATTAAAAATGTACTAAAGGTTGATGTTTGCTTAACCAAAAGCACCAGCATGTCATATTAAAGTATCTTTATGTTTTTAAAAGTTCTAAAAACAAGGAAGAACAGTGTAACTTGAACTATAATTTTACATGAACTGAATAGCAGACAGACAGTTAAAGCTTACCCACCTGCAGGGGCTGCAATTTCTCTGTTTCCTGTAAGAAGTACTTTTTCTATGGTTCTTGTAATTCATGGTCAAATTCTAACAATCATAACCCACTGGTACTGTACTGACTAGGAGGCTATGCTTAACCATCATCTTGGAGTAATTATTAGCTGCTCAGTCAACATTGTATTTTCTCTTCCTTCTCATACTCAGGGGCGTAACTACCACTACAGCAGGCATAGCGGCCGCTATGGGGCCTGCAGCCCTAGGAGGCCCGGGTATCTATCCAATAAATAGGGAAGGAGGGCTCCGTTGAAAGGTTTGCTATGGGGCCCAGCCTTTTGTAGGTACGCCCCTGCTCATACTGCTTATTCATAATTGGATAGCAGGTAAGGGAACACTCTATTCAAAATTGAATTCAATCACAGTAGGTCAACAAATGTGCCAAGTTGTTACTATTAGCTTGAATATTAACATAGGACCAGATTCAGAAGTACAAGTGTTAACCACTTATGAGTGGCTGGGTTTGGGCATGCTGATTAGATTCATAATCAAAGCAGATTATCACATAAAGTTAAGGGAGCCTTCAGGACACTTAAGATCATTCGTGCTAGTAGAGGGAGTGAACTCTCTTCTCTGGCAGGTCTTGATCGGGTCCATATAGTAAATATTCAAATTCTTTTAACCATAAATAAAAATAAATAAAATGTTCTAGTGACTTTAAATTGCAATGCAAGGCATGTACAAATTAATTCAAAATATATTTTTAAACTTAGAGTAAAAAGTTGGCAGTCAGAACAAATGTACTTTTACTCATCTCAATTAGGTGCTAGCGCAAAGAGAAATACAGAGATGATATTTCCCTTCTACAGAATTTATGAATAATAATTAAATAGGTAGCTGAAGGCAATACAGGTCCTGTAAATGTCTCTGTGCGGAATACATCTGTATTCCATTTCATCTCTTCCTGGTAAGGCTTTAAAAGATATTTCAAAGTCATAATGATTTTTTCCTGGTGCTATGGAAGCATTTCTGAATTGTCAGATTTTTTACTGCAGAAGTTTGTCAAAGTAGTACATGGCTTGAAGCCTTTAGTCTTAGTAATATTCAGACAAGTTGTAATATGCTAAACTTACTGCAGCAATGAAAAGCGTAAAAAATAGATGGTCCTGCACATACATCCACATTCATATTTGATTTGCTATTAGCAACACTCATCCAATTAATTCTATAGTTCCAGAGACAACATTTTGCAATCTTATGTAAATCACTGCCTCCGTCCCGATTGTTACTGTGAATGCGTGGCACTTGCATGCAGGTCTGTAGCTTTGCGTAAGAGGGGAAGTTCACTCCCCTCTCTCTCCCCTAGTGCTTACGAACCTTTAGGACAGTTAAGTGTTTTGAAGGCTACCTTATCCTTACACGCTGATCTGCTTCATTTACCTTAATGAACCTTTCTGGGCTCATTAGCATACGTGGCAGATGATAACTTGGCTGGCACTTACGCAGGGGGCCTCTCGTAGATAATTATCTTGTGTAAAGTACATTACCTAGGGCAGTAACTAGAGAAAGACCATCCTGATTATTATATAAGTACTCATTCTAAGTGCTCTGCTGTTGGAGTATTTATTTATGCGTTCATCTCTGTTCGGGGCATGGGACTGTTCAGGGCATGGGAACTTTGGTGTTATTTCCTGAGAAAGTCCTTGGTCCAATGCTCAGAGACTAATTACACTAATCAGTAAAGTGTAGCCATGACGGAACCTATGTTGAACCCTTTCTCTTTTCTTCTCTTTAGACCAATATCACATAGGCGCCTGATCTGAGAAGATTTCTATCAGGAAGGAGGTGTGATGGTCGGGGTTACGTGTTCAGAGATGAAGCCCTATGGGCCTCTTCTACAGGCAACAATATCCACTGTGCATAGAAAATGATTAGGAGGGGGGTTCTTCTTGCTGCTGGATTTGGAGTCTAACCAGTCTAAAACTGGTTATTGTGGCAGAAGCAGAGGACACCTCATAACAGCTACCCTCTACAAAGTCTACAAAATAAATCCCTTCCCGTAGTCACTAATACGATGCACTGTCATTGTTCTTCTTTCTCCTCTAATATGAAAGAAGAACCCAGGATGGTACTTCATGCTGTGTACTGTCCCATCCACAACCTTTCTTTTCCAGTTCCCCTTCCTTGTATACTCTCCAGTCTCCTCTCCTTCCTGTACTCTCCAGGCTCCTCTCCCTCTTCTACTCTTCAGTCCTCTCTCCCTACTATACTCTCCAGTCTCCTCTCCTTTCTGTAATCTCCAGTCTTCTCTCCTGTACATCCAGCATCCTGGCATGCACTGTGGTATTCAATCTAGGAATTAGAAATGATTTACTGCGCATGTGCTGGGACTTGACTGCTGGCGAGCAGTTGTGATTATTCCTCAGACCATAGCTGCCATGGTAAGTTTTGAAAAACCTTGTGGTCAGTGTAGATAGGTTTGCAGCGCAAGCCTACCTACCATAATTACCAACCACAGGAGAAATATTAGTAAATGGAGCTCTATGTTTTCCACTGAGGACTGATCATGAGATAAGGAATTGAAAAAGATGAACAAACATATGAACAAACTTTTATTCATATGTCTTTCTGCAATAAAAACTGGTATAAAATTGGTTGTTTTCCAAGAATTTTCCATTTTTTTACATTAAGCAGAGCCTTTATGATAACATTTGTTTACATATTGCTGCTGGTGGAATTTGGTTCAAAATATTTTCTCTAGTTTTTAACCCCCAAGCATTCTTTTTTGTTGGTATTATTAGATTAGTGGTTTGTCCCAAAGGGAGATTTGACAACAGCAGCTTTACAGTATGGCTTAAGAATACTCAGAATGATCCCTAATTAAAAGTCTAGCTTACTTTTCTTTTACACTGGTGTAGGATTTGTGAAAAAAAAAAAATCAGTCTCTGCTTACATTTCTATAGCTGTTTATTCATGCCTTTTTTTCTTTTCTTTAATAAACAAAAAAACAGCACAAAGAGCATTACATGTCTTTCCTGGGTCTTTAATTAGACTTTGAATTCAATTCACCAAACCTTGTTCAAGGCTCCAATGCCTCTCTACTTATTCATTTATTTAGCGAGTTAGCTACATAGTCTGGCTAGATTGATTCTGAATAGAAGCTCTGTGTATTTTTCAGGAGGCATTTTCAACTTAGTAACCTGTCCACATAGTACAGTACATTTCAACCTATTGTTTTCTGATTACTTAGGCGTCATTCCAATTAATGCTGACAAAATGGACTGATTCAACCTGAATCACACAGAGCTTACGAGGGTCAAATCAGGCAAAGGGGTCATAATTCCTTGTAAATAGATTTAACTGGAGCTGTATATATGTAATGAAATTAGGAATGAACGTTAAAAATAAAAAACATAAAGATTTCATTGTATAATAAATCTGTTTTACAGGATATTTTTTCCAAAACTATAAAAATAGAATTCCTGGAGTGGGATTTTTATTTGCTTTCCATTATTTTATCCAGAAGGTTTTTATAAGTTTTTACCCCTCCCCTTATTGCTGATAAAGGTATACCAGTAGTAGTCAGCCAGTCGTGGAGGATGTGCGACGATCTATCGACCTTCTCTTGCTGGCCAAGTTGCAGCTACTTCTGCGGCCCTGGAGGGACTTTCATTGGATAAGGGCTAGGATAGTGCTGGGACAGTATTATTAATTGGGTTAAGGTTGTGTTAAGATAGTGTTAAGACAGTGTTAAGTTAGTGTTAAGATAGAGATAAGATAAAGTTAAGATGGTGTTGGTGTTATGGTTTGATGGTTGATGATTTTTAGATCGTGTTATGTTATGGTTATAATGGTGTTAAGATGGTATTATGGAAGTATTCTGTCATGCGCTCTGTTAGTGAATTTGTCTTTTGAGCGAGCAGGACGGTTGATAGCAATCGCTCTCTGTTACCCCCTCCACAGTTGGGATGCTCAATGACTAGGTTACTGCAGACTCCGATGGGAACTACACCAGTCATCTCCAGAGGTGGTGGTCTTGCATCTGGCTGGTAACGGCCTGACATTAAGGTCTTGCTGGGATTTGAAAAAGTCAGTGAAAGGGTTGAAATATAACTTTTAAGGATATGATGCTGACATGTATTTGAATGTTATGGTATTTTGTTTGTTATTTATGGAATGCATTCTTCAATTCTCAATATTAGTTTCCAAACAGTGGGCTGACAACGTTAAATCCTGATTTATGTACACTATGTCGCCAGGAAATGTATGCCAAACTTCGAATTAAAAATAACATATAGTTAAAAACAGCAACTAACTAATCATTTTTACAATTTAAATTGTCTGACAGAAAAAGAGATTCATTGTATGTGTACAGAAGTTGCCAAGATATGTACCAAAATTTTGCATTAATCGCCAAAAGCCACAGTATGAAGACCACTATAAAGTTACAATGTCTAATAATTTCTGGGAATAGAACCTTTGTGGTTTTATTGATTAATTTGCATCCCTTACTGTATAATACATGATATGCTTAGATATATTTATATTTAAAGTATATATTAATCAANTCAAGACATGTATTTCCGGCTTAAAACATCATTAAGATTGAATTGCTATTAGTTTTAACAATATGTTGCTATATTAATGAGCAAAGATCTATGTTGGTTTCCTGTTCCATGTAGCAACATAATTTCCAAGTACTTGTAAAACCCCACTGCGTGCGCCACTGCATACGTGAAACTGTATAATATGTTAACTCATCTAAGATATTATAAGGAGTCCAAACCTTATACAAAAAGACAAATGACATAAACATTTGCTACCATTTGTGCAGAGGTCTGCCACTTGGTTCATAAGTAAAATAGCTAGGCTATGGTCTATCATCTCTAGTAGCCAAGCTAATCTCTCTACTATTATAATCAGTGTGCCCACCATTGTAAACAATATATTTTCTTTCCTTACATTTGCCCCAGAGATTACCTAAAAAACAGATCACAAGACAGCATTTAAATATCTTATAGAAACTATATTTAAATAGCATACAAAGCTTTCTTTTATTAACATAATAATAATAATAATAATAATAATAATAATAATAATAATAATGTTAATAATCATCCCCTAGTGCTTTTTATTTGTATGGAAAATACACTCATCTAAACTTCATTTGACCCACAATTAAAGCCCTCAGTTATATATTTTCCCAATTTTTGTTGTGCCCCACAGTGATAGCACAACCATACCTCCCTACTGCCTCAATTCCAGCGGTACAGTCCCAATTTCAGATCACTGTCCGACACTCCTAGTTTGTTAAGAAAAGGTGACTGGAGGCAAAGCTTTACTTTTTTTTCTAACTAAGAAAGGGGTGTGATTTGGGTAGAGCCTAGGGTTTGCAGAGTCAGGGCGAGGTTTGGACAGCAACTATAAGCACTTTAAAAGTGATCCAGGAAGATAGCACCAAAAGAATGTGTCCTGTAAATAACTGTACTTATANCTATGTTTCAGGAAAAATGCCAGCATCAGTATTTATTGACCATTCAATTATCAGTAATTAAATTCTTATTATTAAGATGTATTTCTGATCAATAGAAGAACTAGTAGGTAACACTAGACAAGGTACGTAACTAGACAAGGTATGTAACACTAGACAAGAGGCTAAAGAACTTTTTGTCTCCATTTTTGCAGTCATGCTGGCTTTACTACTGCACAGTCTTTGATTACATCTTAGACGCTATGAAAATGACCACCTCTGCTGACCTCAATGCAGGAAAATAAGGCTCAGTCTATAAATCAAACCCAAATGACTTATCGAACTGAATCAGCATCAGAGAGCTTGCCAACCACTTCAGGGAGTTAGGGATATCACTCGCTCTTCAGGAATCTCGCTTTGTAGATGTAACTATAAGATGAAAGTCGGTATTTATTAGTCAGAATTTGTACTAATGTTCAAAAACTGTTTAAAAAAGCTCTACATTTTATCCAAACAAATGTCACTTTGCCTAGTTATGTCTTTTAATAGTGTTTTTGGAATAAGCATTCATGTGTATTTATGCTCACTGTTATTTATTAACATCAGTTTTTTATATCACATAAATATATTGGAACCTCTTAGTAGTTCATAGTGATTCATATCCTCTGAATATCTTAAGTGATAACTAATTATAGTCCGTGCATTTTTATTTGATGGGGGGGAAAGTTCCCACTCCCCCTCCATTTGCATACATAATTTATATTTTTGCACTCGCTTTCTGTCACTCAGTTTTGGTTGTATCCTCTCTCTCTAACTGGTGTCATGTAGACATATGAAGGTAGAGGATCAAGTGGCACACTGCAGACCTGTAAAATTGAAAGTTATACAGACTTGTCAGGAATCAGCTTGCCTGTTTAATTCACTAGTACTGGCTGAAATAATACTGATAAGCGTGAATATATATTTTGACATATAGGCATGCAGACCTCTTCAAAGAAACATCTTCTAACACAATTTGTCATTTTGATTTTCACATCTATAATGTTGTGTTTTTTGTTTTTTATTTATTTATAAATAAATATATATATATATATATATATATATATATATATATATATATAAATATAATTTTTTTACATTTTCTTTTTAGATCCAGAACCAAAGTAAAATTCTACCCTAATTTGTTCCAGTCCTTTCAGAATGACTTGTATGGTACTGCATTATTTCTTTTGTAGCAAGTTACTGTGAAAATGTTTGAGTTATATGTACTATGGGCACCACAGTGGCTCAAATGGTTAGAGCTTTTGTCATATGATAACACAAATTAGGAAATAAGTTTTATTTTCCATTTTTTTTTTAGTCTAGGCTAACATAACTATTTTTGTAGTTATAACCCTTTTGGTTTCATGTTTTTGTCAGCTGTATCACTGACAAATTTCTTATTGTTTCCATAATAACTGAAACCAAAAAGCTTGTCTATTAAATATGTTAGGTAACATTTATTGACAATCTATGAATATCTTTACCTGAAAACTCCCACCAAAATTTCCAGGCATAGTCTACTATGAAAGGGTGCACAGCTTGATACCATTTTGCAGGTTTTTAATAGGCAACAGAAATNCAATTAATAGTATATTCTACGGCTTTTCCATCATTAATGTCATCATCACTACTACATTTGTATAAACTTTCTATACATAAAGCACCAGTGACACTACTCCTAACTACCCCATCACGTTGCCTACCTTGCAAAGAATTGACAATTATGTTCTTTTGCCTTCAGCTACTTTTTGGACATGCACAGTTTAAACACTGGAAAATACAACATCCACTGTAACTTAACATTCTGTTAAAAAGTAAAGTATTACATTATTACTTAAGAGCTATGAACATACAGTATTTAGTAACCACTGCTATTTTTGATGCATTCACAATGTTTAATGTATATATATATATATATATATATATATATATATATATATATATATATATATATATATATGTATGTCAAATACTTGCTGTACATTCTTTAAAATCTCTTGTATTAATGCTTTACACAGTCACTATAATTCAATCTCAATATAAGATTGATCA
>JABWIB010001653.1:35397-45718 GCA_016617825.1 Platyplectrum ornatum | reverse complement strand
AGTAATGTGTGATAAGAGTGTGTGGCTCCTCATCCCCCTGTCTGAGGCTGCAGGAACAAGCTTCCCCCTGACACCATGCTGCTAATGACAGGCTGTGCCATCCTCAATGTGTGTATGTATACATATATATTATAGATAGTCTGTGTCAGGGGGCATTATATCAGCAGCACTTGGGGCATATAGTGTCAGTGTTGTCCAGTGTTCAATAAAGTAAGCCCTCTCCCGAAAATAAGCCCTATGGTGTTTTTATGTCCTTTAAAAATAATAAGACAGTGTCTTATTATCGGGGAAACACGGTATATACATATATATAGGGAGGGATTAAGCAAAGCCATTTTTTTGGGCCAGATCCAGACTTAATAATGACAGACTTATGCCAGTAAATGAGTACATAAACCAGCTATCACTGTTTGTGGCCAGAAACAGGACTTACGAATTGGAATGCTGGTCACCTGGACTTTATTTCTGTATGATTAGATTTCCATCTGTGTGCATGTGGCCAGAGGCGTCTCTGTTGGTGCCACATGATACAGACATCACACTTCAGATATTATGTGAGCAGGGGGAGCACACAGTTTTCACTCAGTATATCTGCAGCATAACACAAATGTATTCAGATTTGTCAGGAATCAGTGTAAATAATGACCACTGGTCATAAGATTACTAATTAGTCTGTATGACTTTCCTTGGCCTAATACCATACTACAGTAGCACCCCTTCATATTTGGAGGAGGTTGATCCCCATTCTGATGACTATGTATGTAATGGGGAAATCATTTAAACCTTGTGGGATGGTGGACCAATGCCTACATTTATACTTGTCTGTTGCAACTATAGAAATAGCTTTATTGGGTTTAGGATGTCTGTGCCAATAGATTGTAAATTGTTTGATCTTACTTTGAGGCTAACGTCTTTGCATGACACAAATAGTAGTTAAAAAAAACCTGTTTAGAGCTTAGTATTTATAGGAGCATAGTGTGCATAATCATTGATTGTAAATAAGAGGGACCTAGATTACAAGGGAATGCCTTAAGTCTATTTAAGGTTGCCGAGCATATATCAGTGTACTTCATCAAGAACACTAGCACACAACTGATTCCTTTTGATCTAACACTTGAGCAGTGTAGTCACCGGCCTTGCAGATGTAGAACATTGATTGACACCTATGTACATGCTTAAAACCACCTGGGAATTTATTATAGTACATGAAAACATTTTGACCAACCCAGACTTAATGGCATTTCACAATTAGCTGTTCCCTCTTAGTCAATTTCCAGTATAAGGTGTGTTTACTCAGCATATTCCGTACATTAGAAAATGATCATGTGCTTGAGACCAAAGTGAATTGGCTACCTGGTCTAAGTGATTTCTGCATCAAAAGAAAAGCATGCTTGGTCGACAGATGAATTGTTTAAGTGAATATTTGGTCAGTTTAAGCATGCGACCTAAGGAATTTCTTATAACCGTATTCATTTTATTGGATTAATAAAGAGCTTAAAATAAATTTTTTATTAATTAGTGAGAATTAATTGCATAGATGTGAACATATTCTAGTGATAAATCTTGGATCTCAGGCAAATTGGCACAAGTCTAATACTTGGGTGTGGACATTGCAAACTGCATTGCTTGGAAAATAATGTTATGCTGCTTTTCAACAAGAGTGCTTATAGTTGTTTTCTTTTCAGGTGTGTCTATACAAAGTCATGTAACATTTATATATGTACTGTATGTTTTTTTGTAAAATCTGAATAAACAATAATCTAAAACGTACACAGTTTTATTTGATTCTTTTTATTTGTGGCACAATACACAAGACATTATTTGATTCAATTCCAATATTTGGCTAAGATAATTCTTTGTTTCGCAATATTATTATGTTTCAGTAAACTAAATCTAAAATAATATGTAAAATATAGCTGCATTAAATATATAATATATAGATACAATTCTACAATTTTAGTTTAACAAAAATAACTTCTATTGTCTCTTAAGTTAAGTTTTTCATTTAATTCATTTATTTAAATATATACATCTGTGAGTTGATTAATACGATTAACAACAGCAAAGAATACTGTTAACATTTTCACTACTTTTGGAAATAGTCTACAATGGGAATGAATGAACAAACACATAAGCACAAGTCATTTTAATATACCGTCTGCACATTTATTCAGGTATGGTATTTATGTTATAGACAACATTGGGCTGATCCAAAGTTACACTTACGCCGTTTCTTNAAGGAAAAAAAAAGTATAAACCTGAGCAAAACCATGTTGTAGTATGAGGGGTGCAAATTTACTTTTGCATGCAGGTGAAATATTTGCTATTANACATTTAATTTTCATAATACTACATATACTTTATAACAAAACACAAGAAAGTCAGTTTTTTTTAATGGAGTGCACTGTTTTTTTCCCACATTTCCCTTACTGTCTCTGCCTGTTTAATGTTACCATTATTGTAGCCATATCATCACAGATCAATCTACAATTTGCAACATTTATGTCTCTATTTACCTATTCAATATTTCAGTGAATAAATCCATTAAATCCATTAATTATTCATTTTCTTATCAGTTTCACTATTTCTTATTCTAGAATTTTAGTTATATGGGATTCTACTACATATATATTCATTTTAAATATTATTCTCAATAAAAATTGATATATTGTTTTAGTACTCATTGATGATTTTTTTGTTTTTGGTGATACTTTTTCAAGGTGGGAGTAGCACCTCCAGTAGGGTCAGATTAGATACATGTTATACCTTATACTTATTTCATATTATTGATCCCCTGGAGCTTAAGGTATCCTTGGGGGCATTTTTGAGTGCGGTTTACTCTTTTTGTGTGTTACATACACTTTATATTTCATCTGTAATACAGAGCTAAACAAGAACACGTCACCTCTAACTGTCATTTTGTTTTCACAGTTTTAATGTGTTTTCTTTTACAGTTAAATATGGTTTTGCCCAGATCACACTTATTTCTGTCTTGTCCTTATTCTCATACACTGGATGAGCTCCTTATCTAAAAAGTTCCTAAAAGCAGAACGGACAATTCACAATACACCTTTTCAATAAAACAATATAATATCACAGGCAGTATGTAAATAATATTTAGTTCTAAGGCATATTTACTAAGCTGNGGGAATGAAAAAGTGGAGATGTTGCCCATAGTAACCAATCAGATTTTAGTTCTCAGTTTCATTTTAGATACTGGAGAATGTAAACTAGAATCTGATGGTTGCTATGGGAAACATCTCCACTTGTTTATTCCCACAGTTTAGTAAATATATCCCTAAATGTATTATATAAATATATCTGACACATAACAATCATTTGCTATCTAACCCAGTACTTAAGGTGGGTATTTATAAGTGGTGGGTAAGGAGGAGGAGGTGGGTATGGAAGTGAACATTTATTACAAAATCTTGGATCTGGTGGACAAGTAAGTGAGCTTAACATTGGAAAATGTGCTCGTATACCATACCAGTGTATTCCAGCCCACTTAGAGCACTGATCTAAACAAAATATCTCAATGAGTATTTTAAAAAGTCACAAAGTCCATTAAGGCAGCATCTAATGGATAAAGGGAGCATCTAAAAACTACAATTGTCTACTTTATAATAATTAATAACAATGCCAAAGTTGTTAAGAATGTATGTTGCATTTCACAAGATTCTGTGGCAGTTACTAGGGCCCAATACATTCCAATGCACTGGACCAGATACTACTGATAATTACCTTAATTAGTAGTATCAGTAGTATCATTATGGTTGGAATTATTTTTAGAAAGTAATTTATAAGTACAGTTAGGCAGAGGGCAGACATGTGAGAGGCAATCCTAACAAATGGCAGAAATGTTATATATACTAATGTATCACTTTCAAGTGTGATGGTTATATCAAATTATATTTGCTCCCTATAGATAACTCACACATTTGTTTCATATGCAGTAAATTTACATGCACAGAATTAACCATTACTTTATAGCACTACACTACACTACAGGCCCTATAGCAGTCACACCCCAGCAGTTCATGCACTGCCTATATGTTATGCCAATAAAAGAACTCAGAATAGATTGTATTAGAAGGAAGGTCCTGACTTCCTATGCATTTTATTTAGCCTTCTTCAGTTGTTAATAAACCCTCAAAAATATATATTATTCTGAAAGTGGAACAGATTATGGGTAGAAAACTGGTGGTCAATAATAAATTGAGGTTTTATTTATTTAAGATATATATATATATATATATATATATATATATATATATTGAACAGCAGAATTCTAGTTATATGGCCAGTTTTTCCACCAACTAAAAATGGCACATCTATACCAGTTTAAATGTATAAAGTAAGACTAAAGTTGACTTAAAGTAAAAAAAAAAAGTTTGTAAATAATGTCCAGTATATTCTATATATAATGTAACTGATTTACAGACAAAATGATTGAAAATAATGCAAAAGTCTGAGAAAAATTAAATCCATCAATACTTTTGAATATCATCAATGTATACTATCTTCTACAATAGTAACCAATATATACATAATTATAATCTGTTACAGTACTAACAATAAAACATCACTGGAGACTGGTTATATTTTTGTCCCTTATCATTCGTTAAAAAGGTCATCAAAATAAGGGAAACGCTAGGAGTCAGCAAGTCATATCTTGTGATATGATATACTTCATATTCCTAGAAATAATATCTTACTGGTGATCAGTAACTCTGTGTAGAAGCACATTTAAACACTATGATCATTTAAGTTAGTGGTATATGACTTATAAACCTCAAAAGAACTCATTAATTACTTATTTACTGTGCAGGTACCTTTTCATTAGCATTTTAAGCTTTTCTTTATTGTACCTACATCACCTTAACCTAGAAGACTGCAATTTTGTAAATGCAACTGTTCAAAAACTACAGATTTCTGTGTTTGATGATTTTATGTGACTAGTATATGTTTTTGTGAAATCTATCCAAGTAACAAAAAGCAAGAATATGTATTATCATTGTTGACAACTAAATAGAAAGACTAAATTCAATATAGTTAGACTTAAGTTAATATTTACATATCATAGCACAATATGATGGGTCACAAATAAATATTTACAACAACATTTTAAAAGCAATTGTTTTGAGTTTTATCATTTTAATCCAGCTCAGATTAAAGAAGATTAAAGAGCGCTATTCCAAGGAAACGCCTTACATTTATTTGTTTTCACATGTCTCAAGTGACATATTGTCATAAACCTGAGTATATAAAGGTTGACAGAAGGCTATACTTAAATGAAAATTTCTTTACATTCATAAACCTGTCTTAAATATGAAACACTTCCTAGATAGAAAAGTCTATGGGGTATATTTACTAAGCGGCGAGATTGCAGTGAGATTGGGGATGTTGCCCATAGCAACCAATCAGATTCAAGTTT
Organism: Platyplectrum ornatum; assembly: GCA_016617825.1. Lineage (NCBI taxonomy): Eukaryota > Metazoa > Chordata > Amphibia > Anura > Limnodynastidae > Platyplectrum > Platyplectrum ornatum. The sequence goes on along the minus strand of JABWIB010001653.1, from coordinate 40,281 downwards.
ACATTTTCCAGTGTTTAAAATGAAACTGAGAGCTTGAATCTGATTGGTTGCTATGTGCAACATCCCCACTTTCCAATCTCACTGCAATCTCACCGCTTAGTAAATATACCCCTATGTAGATACCAGTAACCTGTTGGGGAAAAGGAATTATGCTTAAAAGTACCCTGTAAATGTAGATTTTTTATTTGTTATTAATTCATCTAAATACAAATGATTAAACTATCTTGTTCTTTTTCTGATTATAAAATGTATTCATTATAATTAAGTTCTATCTAACTTTAATCTGAAAGGTCAATTTCTCTGTGCAATAGGTCTGACAATTCTCTCAGCCAGCATGCATAGCGACTTTTGCAGTTCTTGTGAAAATAAAATGGTCTTATTAAGAGAGCTGTTCTCGGCAAAGGTGTATTGTTCAAATTGTGTTATTTTTCTGCTATTTCCAGCTGCCAAAAAGAATATTTTATTGGCAATCTCTGAATGCATTTCAAGGCTAAACACATTTTCCTTGGCACGTAGAAAATGCAGCATAGTTACACATTATTTTCCCTTTTGAACCATTATTTTAAACAGAAAATTAGGTTAAAAATATTTGGCCACATGACAAAACAATCAAGACAAACTTCTCAAGTGTGTCATTGTCTGGGTATAACATGTAGGTAGGACCGCTTTCTTCAGTATTTTCTCTTATGATGCACTGACGCGGGAACCTGTAACAAAACAAATGCACAATCAAATCAAGTGTGTCCCAAACAAGGAGCTTTATAATGCTGGTTAAGAGAATGATGTGCATTTCAAAGTGCTTTGTATGTATTTACCATAATCTCTTAATATGAATGCCCTGAAAAAAACTGGTGTTTTTTTCACCCTTTTTACTTCTCAACCATTTGCATTCCTAAAAATATTAAAGTGTCAGGGATCAAAATAAAATAACTTTATTATCATAATAAGGGGAATTTGGGTTAAATGCTTGGAGTGCTAGTGATAACAACTATAATCCTTACTTTAATACTATTCAAATGATAACGTTACAACATTAAAAACTACAATTTGGGCAAGATATTCTTAGTTATAAAACGTCTATGAACTAATCCAGAAATTTATTCTATACAAGAATATATCCAAGTCCTACACCCAGATTAGGATCTTTAATGATCAAGATATTTGGACAGTTCTCATTTTGAATTAATGAAGATGTATGTAATATTTTCTACTATCTGGAAATGTCCTCCTTCTTACAGCAAATGGAGGAATCTGCCCATAGAACAGATTATTGTGCAGTGTAGTAATGTATAATAGATATTGCCATTTAAACTGTAACAGTATCAGTAAAGCGTGGCATTATCATGCAGGGTGGATCCTAGGCATTACATATGATTTTATTGATAGAGTATTTATGTAACACTTATGGTATTAAACTGTAAAGAGCATCAGACTGGGCATGAAGGTCTCACCAGAGAATGTGACTAGACACAAGAGAAGGTTGAATAGAGCAGAATGTTCTGCCCATAGTTAGTACTATACATTCATTTATAAGAATGTAGGATATATAATGACTTTATAAAAATGTGTAAAAGTATGGCTGCAACCCTTTGTGCCAACGGATGCCCAGTCGATGGGTGTCATGGGGCACATATCTGCTTTAATCACCTTGCCACCACCAGTGAACAGAAAATGGAAGCCGAAGCAGCATTCGAATGAACACACACCCCTTTGACAATCAACGATATGTTAGTCAACATATCAGGGTTACAGTAAAAGAATATCTTTACAAATAAATGATATGCTTTCAAACATATACATTTTATAGTGTGCTAAAAAGAAGACTAATATCTTTTTCAGACTGTGGTCATTTATTAGTTTTTTTCTCTTTCGTTGTGCTCTCTAACAGATATGACTGATAAAAAAAACAGTATTATATAAAAAATTTAATGTTTACTGGAAACCATCTCATGACACATTCTGTTCTGACAAGGTAGATAGATCTTAGTCCTTATTTGCTTTTTAAATAAAAGAGGACAAAAAGCCAAGGTTAGGTAATATTTTGCTTATAGAGATCAGAAAATGACCATCTGTGGTTGTAACTGTTGTTGTGCATATTAATTAACATAAAAGTCAATTTACAAAGAATGTGATGAAACTGTTTCGTCACCACAAATTTGTGTGGACTCACTCCCACACCCTGGTACATAGAGGATACAAGAGCATCCATAATAATGTTGTAAATCTGAAGATTATTTCTGCTCATCCCACATTTAATGAATATGAATTTTAATTATCTCATAAAGATATATTATTGGTGATTATTGGAAATGTTTAGGCTAAACATTACTAGCTCTTTTGTGCTGCCAGAGCTGGGTAACAGTAATTGTTTTTCTTCTAGATGCATAATATTACGTATTAAGATTTTACTTACATGGATTTAATGTAATGTGCAGGACCTTTTCCCCTGGTCCCTCCACATTGCTCATATATTTTTGGCAGAATATACATTTACAATTTGTAGATATCGTTTTGTAAAAAGCATTTCCCCTCCATCCTCTTATGGGAATGTAGGGAGATAATTTTTTACTTAGTGGTTGTTTTTGTACTTAAATAACAATATAAAAAAGCTCATACAGAAATACTTATAAAGCAGTGTGGCAGGATACCTCATGAACCATGAAAATGGCATGTGCACTATTGCATGGATGGGTTAGCTAAAAGTAGTATGCAATATGTTTTATATATGTATTATATATATGTATTATATATATATATATATATATATACTATATATTTTTTTATTAAAGAAAAATCATCATGTCTTTATTGACATTTACGTTTGTGCATGATAGCATTTATGTTATGTTATGCACATACTGATACTAATTAATTGGGAAAATATTGGAATAGAGTATACTGTAATGCTACAGTTACATGACCATATACATTGTATGTGTACAGGGTAGTCCACTGTATGGATAATGGAGATTCAGATGAATGTGAGTGTCTCTGTGGGAGTGTAATTGTGAAAATAATAGTAACAATACATTAAATCATTAATAATTTAGATACTGAAAATAGACGTTAACATTGATTTTAGACCTGTACAACTGTGTTTGAAGTGTCAGATTCTAACATTAGGATCTGAATCGCAGTGTTCCGTAGTCTGTGTACTTTGTATACCCTTTCTATTTCACTAGAAGACAATAATCACACAGAGAATCGTCATACCAGCTGACGTATGCTCTCCTCTGGATCAGGGCCAGTGAATGTAAAAAATGCTTAGAGGGGTCGGTGGTCGACCCACATTAACCGCTTATTCTTAAAGTCAATGTTTACCAGCTGAATAATGGACTTTGACTTTGTNCAAAGTCAAAAAGAAAAATCACTAATCGTATTTATCTACAGTGAGTTAGAATGTAAATGAATGCAGGTTAATAGGTTACAGGAAATAACTTGTCATGAGAGCTAGAACAGAATTATATTACTCATATTAAACGGAAGTATCTGAAGACAATGTTCTAGTATATTTCCCTAATGATCATTGTTTAAAAATATGTAACAAGTTGACTGGTATTTCCTTCAAAATGAAAATGTAAATTATGGTTTAACTGATCATTTTTCACATTTATTTCATTTGGAGGATAAATGCATGATTACAAAACCAAATACATGAAGAGCTGCAATATATTCGTTTGGACTAAAATCCTAAAATCTATTTGAAATATTAGTTCACAGCTATTTGATCATATAGGAATCACTAGGTGCTAGACTTACACACAACTCTGTTTCATTACATTGTATGTCAGAAGGTGGTAGATCCTTAAAAGTGTATTTGTCAGCTGTAGAGTGTTGCACAGATTATATATATACAACTAGTATTTGAAAACAGAAGCAGAGAAAGGCACATTAATGATTTTTTTAATCCCTTCCTATATCAGAAATCTGTTTTCTGACTCTTGGAATGAACTGTAGAGGGTTGTTTTCTGCTGTCTGCCAAGCCTGTATTAGGAAATCACTGCCATTATCAAACAGAAACAATGCACATGTGGACGAAACAATTGCTGCATATTTACAATTGTACGTATAAGTTATATCACCTGTCAAAACCCAATGACTTACCTCAAAGGGCCTTACATTTTAATTGTTCTTGAAGGTTTAAGTACAACTCTTTAAAACAAATGAAAATAAAGCTGAGCGCCAAAGCAAATATTTAAAGGATGATAACAATCTTATGCTACAAAAAAACCTCAGCCAAAATAAAAATATAAACTGCATGTAGCAAATAANCCAATGATACCATAAACTTATAGATTTAGTGTGGAATTTACCATTAAGTGCATGTCTAAGTGTAACATTTGCTTGGACAGCAGCCAAACCCAGGGGTAGGGGGCTACAAGGAGAACACCTGCACTGGCCCTAACCTTCTAAGATAACCTGGAGTTCTAGATAGCACATGTTGCCAGTTCAAACACAGTATCATTAACCATGGCCTTGAAGTTTGTCATAGACAAGCTGGNTCTATGTAATCCATTCTCAATAATTAATGTGTGATGATGAGCTAAGTGAAAAATAAAATTATGACTAGGTAAGACCCAAACCATTAACATTAAATCTGATTACTAAAACACCATTCAGACATTATGAAGATTTGATTGAAAGCAATAGAAAAAACACAATGATGATGACAGTAATTAGTATAAAAACAAATCTTTTAGTCTGAATTCTTGTAGTTAGGAAATTATGCTAGAAGTAATATTTTATACAAACATTTTTTATATTCTATTGCTCACTTATAATAGGAATATATTTAGCTATTAGTTTGATATCTGCACCATGGTAGTATATTCTGTCTGCATAATAGTTATATATATATATATATATATATATATATATATATAT
>JABWIB010001653.1:10647-20791 GCA_016617825.1 Platyplectrum ornatum | reverse complement strand
GGACAAACACTGAGGAGGGAGGGACAGCGGGACAGGCCCCCAAAAGCGGGACTGTCCCGCTGAAATCGGGACAGTTGGGAGGTATGGAGATATACATTACACCAGAGGTGGGCAACCTGTGGCTTTCCAGATGTTGTCAAACTACACATTACAGCATGCTTTACTGCATTATCAGTTGCTTTTACAGTTGATACCTGGCAAAGCTTGCTGGGATGTGTAGTTTAACGACATCTGGAGAGCTGCAGGTTGCCTACCCCTGCATTAGACAGAGAGAGAAGGCACAGCAGTCTCATTTGAATGCAGAGAATAAAATATAATAAATGTAATCAACTTTGCAGTGCTTGATTTTCCTTTTAAAACAGAAATTATAATGACAGCTTGGCTTATCATTTATCATTTGTAGTGATTTAATGTGGCTAGAGCAGGTTTATGTGTTCAATAACTACTCCTTCTACTTATCATTTCCATAGACAGTTACATTTGGATGAAATCACGTGCTAATTTTAAAGGGGCTGTTCTGAATTGTGAGCTGCAATAAGGTCAGGACATATGGAAACTATGGTGTGGTTTGAACAAATAAGGTCAGTCATAGGCAGAATTTGTCTGAAATGGGGTGGAGCTTATTTTTTAATTAAATGACAGCCATTCACTACACTGTTTGGTCAGAGGAAAACACAGAGGGGTTTCTGTTTGCCCAGAAATAACTGGCAAAGAGGAATTACAATGGGATGTCAAGAGAGAAATTAAAGATATAGGATGGCGATATAGTAATTGGTTTTTATGTAGACAAACTATTAGAAAAAGGATCTAAAAAGCTGTCTGATTCTGTTAGAAGAATAGCAGTGACTGAAAAATGTAGTTTAGCTTTTATTTCCATTTAATATATTCTTGTTTTTTGATTTTTTACATTAAGTAAAAAACTGAAATTTGGATTCGCCATTTTAATCAGAGGTTTTATTAGCAATAATTAATGAATGAAGACATTTAAAGGGTTTAGATTTCTAAACTAGCAAACAGTGGACAATGGAAAGCAAATATAATAATATGGAGTTGTCAATTACAGGCAATACAGTTTTAACTAAAGGAAAAGTAAAAATGTACATAAAAATACCATGTGGACAAAGGACTAGGGCCTAACTTCATTAAACGGGGAGTTTGCAGGGGAATTGAAAAGTGGGAATGATGCTGGTAACAACCAATCAAATTCGAGCTCACATTCTCCAGTATGTAAAATGAAATCTGATTGGTTGCTATTGGCAACATCCCCACTTTTCAATTTCCCTGCAAACTCACCGCTTAGTGAATTTAAGCCAATGTCTTATGCTTATGGCAAATTCTCGCACAGAAGGCCACTCACTTTGTACAAGTTTAGCTCTGTCCGTGGTACACAAGCTTAGGATTTCCAATGTATCCTCACTTAAAAATGGGATGGGCTAAATACAGCATCATGAGTAAGGGACACCTATACAGTACTATTTGCATCTCTATTACCAGGGCTGGACTGGCCATCTGGCAATTCTGGCAAATGCCAGATGGGCTACTGGAGTGATGGGCCACTAACAAGTGCTGCTGAAGAGCTTCAGCCATCCACTAATCAGTGTGCTGACAGCCATTCGCTGACTGGCTGCCGGCTATAAGAAAAAGAGGATAACTATCAGCAGTCTGATTGGTGGATAGCTATAGGTGGGCCTGTGTGTATTAAATGCCAGGTCTGATTTTTAGTCCCAGTCCGGCCCTGTCTACTACAAATGCTTGTACCCACTCTTGGTACATACACAATCACAACACAATACGTCACAAGGGTGTGTTTTCCAATCCAAGTAAACAAATGCTTTTTAGTACAATTAATTATGACATGTAGATATATTGTTGGTAGTAATATATGATGGTACTGTCACAGATGGCCGCTGTAGTACCTTTAATCCATCACAGAGCCTAAGGTCTGAATTGCAGTACTTAACCCCTCCAATGGTGCTGATGCTCCGTCTAGTTCCTTTATTGCGTGTATGATCACGTTATCATTTCCTGTTATAGACATCATATCACACAAATTGCTTCCACTCAAAGCAAATATGTTCCCAAAATGTTCCCACCACATTTAAAACTGGGTATTTCTATTAATGCCTTTGGATATTGTTAAATGATACACAAGTTTCAAATTTGTCTGACAAAGTTCCCACAGGGGAAAATGGATTGCAGTCTCTCTAGGTAGGCCTATTTATAATTCCTGGCTGGCAACCTACAGGATATATAGCACAGTCTAAAGATATACAGCACAGTATATCAGTCTAAAGGTTATTATACAAGCACATAAATAGTTTGCTAGTCATGGCATAAGATACAGTTACATTTATTCCATTTCCAAACATCCATTTACATGATTTACAATGACTATTCTTTTTCTTGCATTTTTTTAGCTGGTAATTCACTTCAGAAACTGGGACACGACACGGGGATGGAGTTGAAACTAATTTGTCATTAAGGTCAGTTCCTACAAAATATACTACAACAAAGCATTGTTTTGGCTTGAAAATGCTGCACATTTTATAAACACAATTTAACATTCCATTTCATGCAAGTCTGGGCTTAGAAGGAAACCACAGAAAGTATGTTTTTATTCCTACAAGAACACTTTGCATGGTTATCTTTGTTGACAGTTCGTCTTTGCTTGGCTCTCAAGAATAATGTGTGCTTTATTCTTCTATCAAGTTCACATATGAAGTAATAGAGATGGCATTTCTCTCCAATTTACAGAAACAATTCCTGAAAATGTAACTACTTCATTCTGCTGTTGAAAAATAAATGAAATAAAAAATAGAAGTGCCACCACCTCCTTCATGAGTATGTAACTCTTTACATTACTGTGTTACCCTATACCAGGGGTAGGCAACCTTAATTATTCAAAGAGCCATTTGGACCTGTTTTCACAGAAAAACATTTCTCCTAAACTCCAAAAGTAAAATTTAATATAACATTGTATGTGCTGTTAGGCAATTTTCATCAGGGCAGCATACAAGTCAATAGTAAGACAAAAAAATCCTGAATTTATAACACTTTTTCCTTACAACGTCCTCTTTCTCCTCATAACCAGCTTCTGAATGACGATACGTGACACCGCACGTCAATCACACAGCACCACATGAATCCTTCCCCGATCCTCCATGACACCCAGGCTGTGCATTTGCAGCATCCGCCCATGATTACATTGGTGTCTTTGAGTCACGGAGAATCAGGGGAGCCACAGGAGACTGCTGAAAGAGCCGCAAAAGGCTCCGGAGCCGCGGGTTGCAGGCCCCCGCCCTATACTGCCCTTCATACTGTTCTGAAATAAGAGATCACTTATTAAGCCATCACTACTGTAAATAAAAACAAAGTGCAGGTGTGCGCTAACAAAACACAACTAGCAATATATAACAGATAAAATTCAATTCAGTTTTATTCGCACTCTAAAAATAATATACTTATAAAAAATGACCACTATGTACACCTATAATAGTATAGTCATAGTATGTCCACATGCATTTGTACCTGCATACACTCCTCTCCTTTCCAGAGAATGGGAATCTGGAAGTGCATAAAATTCCACTTATGTTTGCTTTATGATGGTATTATACACTTTGGGGCCCCGTGATATAGTGGAATACAGTCAATATAGAATAATAGAATTACTGATCTTATTCGGCAGACACTTATTGCTCCTGTTATTGCACTTATATAATTGGTAATTAGAACTCACTCAGACTTGGGTAATATCATACGTTGTCCGGCCTCATACAGAAGCTCTGGGTACCTACTAATGTAAATAAACATCCAGGTGAAAGAGACACAAGAGTACACAAAAATTGCTAAAATATTATTTATAAAGAATAAAGCTGACGAAGTTCTCTGCTGCCATTGCGCTTGGAGCTCCAGTTACAATACCAGTCCGCTGTTAAATCCTTAGACTTTTCTTAACAACACACTAACTTATCTATTATTTATTAATTAAATAAAAATTAATAGTTATTTAGTTACTTTATTTTTTTTATTCCTTTATTTATTTAGGATTGAACATAAGGGCCCTTACTGTACGATTAGCACAGGCCGCCACTTCCAACTTGGAAAAGACTTCAAGTCTAGAAGCCTGGCTTCTGAAAATCTATGGTGTAAGCCTTTCGGTCCACTCCTATTGTCACCTTTTTGAAGTATTTATTTACTTTGTAAAGTATAAAAAAAAATAAGGTGTACAACCTTAATAATGGAATCATCGAAAACACAAGCCAGTGAGCAGGACAAGTGTTATAGGACATTTATATATAACATATGGTACAATTAATTATACACTACACTGAAAAAATCAACCCCCATCATCTCTTGTTCTATTGTTCTTGTAGTGGCACATATATTAGAATTCCTTACAGTTTCTAATAAAGACTAAAATCCTCTCCTGTTGCATGATTCACTTTATTACAAATGCCTATTGTTTTTATTATGGTTTGTTGGGTGTTTATTTAAAATGCAGTCACCCATAATGCGATCTCTGTTTTTCAGATATTATTTCTTATCTTAACAACAAAAGTTTGTAACTAATGCGTAAGAAACTTGAGTGAACAGCCCTGTCTCACACGACGCCACAGATGTTTCTGGGTCCAGTCCAATGTCTGTATTTCTGCTTACTACAAAACTAATACAGACTTGTATTTAAGGCCCCTAGTAATTATGGTAGTTAAAAGCATTTTGGCATTGCTTTAATGTTTTTTTTACTTTATTAAAAGTTTGTTATATAGAGTTTTCTTTATTTGTTTAGTAACTATTACTACATTGTTAAGCAATTGTCCTACCCTGAGAGTAAGAGTCTTGCTACTCCTTCAAGTAATATACTTACTCAGCACATATTATATAATTCCACTTGGCCACATTCCTGGTCTTGGCAAATTGCAAGGAGCGGCCTGGCACGCAATAGTTTGGGTCAAACTTCACATTAGTCTTACAGTAGGATGCAGATCCATTCCAGATTATGTCCCTTCCCACTTACATAATGCAAATTAAATCATCACTGCTCTGAACCCCCTGCTTCACACTACCACTGGATCACAGCAATGTGTAGTATGTTGAGGTTTGGTTTCATCAGCATCACATGCTCTGTAGTCAAAGATGTCTCTAGGAGGTGAACGGATGAAGATATTACGACCTAGGGATCATTGTAACAATAGACCAAATTCAGACCTCCGCTGCTAGATCCCTATTGTATTCTAACTAATAAAGCTAACTGCTGAAATCTGGATTGTACGTAATGACTGAAACCTTACAAACCTTACTCCCACAGAGCAGGAGTCCATCCATGTTTCAGCTTTTTACTAATATGAACAGATCGTCCTGGTTATGCAGCACAGTCACAAGTTTTAGCTTGTTAAAAGGATATTAGGATCAGAAAATGCTGCTTTGCAGTAAGTCTGGATCAATTCCAACGTTATTTGTAAATATATGTGTTGCCTGGTATATTTTTTGGAGGTACTTTGTCTGATTTTTCTAGTAATAATCTGCAATATATAGTTATGCAAATATCTTAATTTCTTCTGTAGTATAATATATAAACGTTTATCCACTTTTTTTTCCATTAATTTGTTACCTGCTTGCTTTTATTAGATACCATGGATCCAGCGTAATCCCTTAACACCCTTTATTGCCAAATATGTACAGGTAGTGGTACTACAGATATAATTAAGACTTCAGACTAGTGTGGAAGATCTGGATTTTCAGGTCAGCAAGTACCTAGCTGAGTAAGCTTGCTGAGGCCAGATAATGAGCTCTTTTTAGTGGAACATATTTGGATGGATGCCAGACTTGGCGTTCAGCCATTGATTATGGTCTGCTGCAGTGCTTGATAAACTATTCCCTGAAATAGCTACTTCACAAGTGTCTGTGCATAAAGATAATTGTATCATGTATTCATCAAGAACAAAATGATTTGCAGTAGTAAGAAACATAACCTAAAATGTACATATTTACTTAGAACTATCTTTCTATCCTGATTATTATATACTGTTATAAAAGTTGCAGTATGAGATTTATTATAGCATTTGTAATACTTTAAAACTGTTCCCATGATTGGAATGTCATTAGTGCAATAAAGGTCGATTTCAATAATCATTTCTAAAAAGCTAGCAAACATACTCCAAAATGTCTTTTAGATAAAATAAAGTATAGATAAAGAAGTATTATAATTGTAAATTATCCAATTATACAATTATACAAGTTACAAGCAACATACCCTGTCACATCTCCTTCACAGCAATAGAACTGTAACTACCTTGCAGTCGGAGCTCTGGGAGCAGTGGTAAGGAAGGTCTGAATAGAATCTGATCTGAATCTATGCAGAAATAATATTTTACTGTTAACCTTTGGCAGGTAAAAGGCTAATCACATGACGTGTTATTTAGCAATCACCACTTATACCCCATTCACATTCACAGCTGGGGAAATATGAGGAGCTGTGACAAAAGGACCGTTCAGATTACCAGAAAAAGCCGGCATCTTTGTAGAAAAGCAGTTCATTGAACCCTGCTTTTTGCTACCAGTACACATCATTACTCAGAAAATGTGCTGTGATTGGCTGTGATTGTTCATTTACATGAGGGAGAAGGGAGGAGGGAGAGATAACAGCTGACTGTGTGAGCCAATCAGCACTGCACAAACACAATGGGAGAGAAAAGGCCAGCTATGTAGTGTTCACACTGACTGAAAAAGATGGATAGGAGGGCCAAACCCCTTCTTTTAAGCAGGCTCTGAACACCAGCTTTCAATGACAGACTTTTTGTAAATGGAGAGTTCACACTAAGTTTACAAGCTGGCTTTTTCACTGCAGCTGGCTTTTTCAGCAAAAAAGACAGTTAATTTGAGGTAATGTGAACGGGGTTTTAGAAACAGTTTACTTGCAGCCAATAAACAGAATTCTTACAGACGTGTGTTTGAAAAAAACAGAATTATTGGCAAACAAGGAGAATCATTAGATTAATAGTTCCACTTCAAGGATAGGAGCTTGCTGTTCACATTATGTTCTCATTCTTACTGCGGTCAACACTAACAACATGGCAGACTACCAGAAATGGTATCACTTTCTGAGATGAGGTAAAGTACGTTTGTTTCAGAACCTGGACTCAATGAGACAAGTAGAGAATGTACAATTCACTCACAGAGAGTACAAAACCAGAATTGCAACATTGTATAAACAGTAGTAACTATGTTTCTCTTTTGTGGAACTATTTCTGCCTAGTCATTCAAAGAACAATTTATATATTTTTATTCAGAGGAACAGAACATTTTGGTGTATTATTAGTGTTGCATAGTACATAAGATTTTTTAAACATTAGTCAATGAAACATCAAAACAAACATTGAAAAACCAGAAACAAATACTGGACCGTAACCATATGTAATTGCGAAAATGTTATGGATATTATCTCCAGTTTCAATAAAAATAAAAGCAACGCACCATATAAACCTATGCACGACCCTTAACTTCCAATGCAGCCTCTATACACTAGAAGATACTAGCAGAGACTCACTGAGACACGTAGAGAATGTACAATTCACTCACAGAAAGTACAAAGGCAGCAATATACTTAATTGCATTTAAAATCGCAGCGCTCCAAAATACTATTTGGTGCACCGTAACCCTGCTGCTATGGTTTTTACAGGAATGGAGCATATTCCTGACTGCTAGAGGGGTGGAGACATTCAGGTGACAATGTACAGTTAACCTATTGCATTACTATATTTATTTAGCTTCAAGTGTTAGATTTCTGGTTTTGTAGTTTTTGCAAATTAACAAATACTAGCACTTTGTATCATTTGTTTGTTTGGAAATGGCAAAATGATATAACATATTTTATTTTCATATAAAAGTTTTTAACCCCTTCCCGCTCTAGGGCTCACATGTATGCCCTGGCAGGAAGGTAGTTCGCACTCCAGGGCCTCCAGGCAGGCTGTCTCCGTAGCTCTGGTCACTGCCGATGGCAGCAGCCATCTTTGGTGACATCACAGGGGAGGATTGCGTTGGTCCTGCCCCCCGATCGCCGCTGATTGGCTAGTCACTTCTGACTAGCTGATCACGGCTTTTTAGTGTGGAGGCTGACAGATTAGTCAGTCTCCTTAAAGTAAGCACACATCTGGTGCTTATTTATTCACAATCAGGCTACTAATAGCCTGTTTGTGAATAAATAAGAACCAGATGTGTGTAAAAATGTAAAAAAAAATTTAAAATTAAAAAAATAATTAAAATAATTAAAAAATAATACTAAAAAAATAATAAAAAAATAAAAATTAAAAACGTTTATATTGGTGTGTCCGTGTGGGTTTTACTAATTTTTTTTATTTTTTTTTATTTATTTCATCAAAAGCTGGAATAGTAATCATGGCGGTTACTATGTTCAGATTTTGTGAATGAAACTAATGTGAATATTTGCAGCATTAAAAATTGATATTCACATTAGTTTCATTCACGATAGCCCGCATAGTAACTGACGTGAGTACTATGCCAACTTTTGATGAATAAAAAAATGTAAAAAAAAATAATTATATGTTAAAAAATTAGAGGTTAATCCCTGCCCACCCTGACAGGAAAAATGCTTATGCTACTAAACATCAGTGGGGTCAAAATGTTCACTATACCCGTATATGAGTTTCTTGAGGGGTGTAGTTTATAATATTGTATCACTTGTTAGGGGATTTTACTCTATTGATTCTACCAGGGGCTCTGCAAATGCAACATGGCACACTAAAACCATTCCCGCTGAATCTGCATTAAAAACGCCAAATGCCGCTCCTTCACTTCTGACCCCTGCGGTGTATTCAAATAGTGTTTAAAATTTGCTAAAAAGGGAAATGTAAAAATTTTACCCTCATATTGCTTAAATTCCTGTTAAACGTCTAAAGGGTTAACAAACTTCCAGAGTACTGTTTTGGATACTTAGAGGTGTGCTGTTTTGTAAATGGGGTCATTTATGTGGGTGTCTAATACGCAGGACCCACAGAGTCACATCCAACGCGACCTGGCCCCTACATTTTTTAAACAGTTTTCCCATAACCCTGTTAATCTCTTTTAGTATCCTAGAATGTATCCCATCTGATTTGTTACTTTGTCCACTTTTTACCCCTTAGGGCTTGTTTCATATTAAAACCAGTGAATGGATTTGTAAGGACTTCATTTGAATCAAAATGCTGAAAAGATCAATTGAAATTAATAAAATTGAAAGAATAAAGGAAAGAGCCAACTAAGAAAAGATACTAATGTTAATGTTAATCAGGCCCCTCAGAGTCACATCCAACCTGACCTGGCCCCTACATTTTTAAAACTTTTTTCTTGAAAATGTGAAAAATTGCTATTACGTTTATAAGCCCCTACCACACTAAAAAGTAAAAGGAGCTTTAACAAATGATGCCAACATAAAGTAGACATATGGTAATTACTAATTATTAACTATTTTGTGTGGTGTGACTATCTGCCTTTCAGGCAGAAAATTTAACATTGGGAAAATGGCGAATTTTTGCATCTTTCATGACATTTGAGCATTTTTCACGAATAAACACCAACGGTATCAACCAAAATTCCCCACTAATTTAAAGTACAATGTGTCACAAAAAAACAATTTCAGAATCTTTTGAATAAGTAAATGGATTAAAAAGTTATTCCCACAAAAAGTGACACATGTCAGATTTGAAAAATAGGGCTGCGTCCTTAAGTCCTAAATAGACCGCGTCATTAAGGGGTTAAAGATTAGCGGTCAAAAGTCGTACTATGGACATTTACAGTACTAGAAGTAAAGTCAACATTAGAAAATTCTATACATGCAGGTTTTTAAATTGAATCCTAAATTGTTCAGCCTGTAATGTGGCAGAGTGAAAAGCCTGTGATGTCTAGGGACCTGGGGGGGAATTCACTAAATGACGATTTCCAGAAATCGTCANTGNCTGACGATATTGCTGACGATTTCCTCAAATGTGTATTCACTAAGTGACGAATGTGTATTTTTTCGTCATTTGGTTTGANGTTTACAGATCGTCAATGTCAGATCGCCGTGACGAATTTTGCCATACAATGGATACAAAAATGGAATTCACTAACTGACGAATATTGTATTCACCCACACATCGGCATGACGAATTCT
>JABWIB010001652.1:34407-70110 GCA_016617825.1 Platyplectrum ornatum | reverse complement strand
TATATATGTGTATATATATATATGTGTATATATATATGTGTATATATATATGTGTATATATATATGTATATATGTGTATATATATATGTGTATATATATTTCTGTCAGTTCAGCTGAGGCACTTGTGTGCCTTTTTCTACACTGGATCTGATCCTTCATTCTTGCAAAACGGACGAAACAGCCACAATTGTGATCTATAAGTATATGTATATATATGCTTTGGTCCCTTATTGTGGCATATGTGCATGTGCAAACAACCAGCAAGATACTGGTGGCTGTTAGGATCAGCCTGACCCAAACTGTGTGTGTCTTTCACCATATTTGGAAAGCTTTTACTGGCTTATAATCATTAATGTCAGGTCAGTAGTCGAAGTGGAAATTTAGTAGTGGTAGTACAGAAAATATTAGAAGTGAATAAAGATTTATGGTTTTCCAATTAAGTAAAAGGGAGAAGTGACGGTATACAATACCCCAATATACACCCCCTCTTAGAGCCCTGGACTTTCCATTGGGAATATACTAAGCTTATGTATTAATACTAAGATTAATTTGATCAAAGAGATATACATCAACAAAATATAGCTCCACAATTGCATGTAACAATTTCCTTCAAGTTTAGAAATTTGCAATGCCGCATATGATTTGTTTAAATCTTATGTATATCCATATCCAAAGCTGTCTCTTATTCTGGATTTCTCTGCACAATTAAAAATGATCATATTACATTCTGCCTTGTTTTTCTCAGATATGTTAATTTAATTTTAGATTTTCAGCACTGAAGAGGCTATGTGCCACATGTTTCAAAATGAGATGCAAGTATTCAGCAATTAAACGCTTTACAAACCAAAATTGCTAACCACTTTAAGCTTTGAATAATACTGTAAAAAATTGTCTTAATACATACTGATTTTTAACATTTTATAGGAGCTAGAAATTCAATAGGGACAGTTTCTGGATATTACATCTAAGTCAACGGATGACTTACTTTAATAACAATCAGTTCTCAGATGAGTTATAATATATTGCTCATATTTATGTAATTGTACTACAGAATCTATATTCTGTACAGAATCTACACAATATGCACAGATGCAGTAATTCTAAAACATGTATATATTAATATATAGGAATGACAATTGAAATACGGATTATATAATGCATTATGCAAAATGCCTTATTTTATGTATTTTGACTAGAAAGTACATGCTCATATGGGTTGTGGTCCTTGGCATAGACAGACACAAATCTACAGAGCACACTTTCAAACTTTAGGAACAAAAAAAAAGAAAGTTTGATTGGGGAAAGTACCACCCCTACCTTTAGCTCCACCGGGACCTGATGCACCCTCTGCAACTAACGGGGGCAGTCTCTGGGTCCCACAACAGCATTTATATACTACACTCATCTTGGCATAAATCCGGCTTCACATTTTTATCCCACTGATCTGGGTTCCTAGGTGACAGCGAGGTGGGTGGAGAGCTGCTTTAGAGACATGACTCACAGCTCTCTTCTGACTTGTTCCGGGACCTCCTTCAGCAGGTACAGCTGCCCACCTTTTACCTATTACCTATTCAGCTCCTCCTTGTAATTCCTAGCCTGGGTCACATGATGGCACCAAAGAATAACACAAGGCTAGCTCCTCAGTGTAAAATTCTAAAGTCAACACTGTAGCCCAAGTTTAGTGCTACAGCATAAAAATCAATGATATTTGATTAATTTAATACTCATTACAGGAACTAGTCATAAACTAGTCTCAAACTAGTTAACTAATGTATTAACATGCCCTTCCCCTATTCCATAATATGGGGCAGAAACTGTGTTGATGACCAGCTGAACAGTAGGTAAAACCAGATCAAGTTATCTCTTACCAATCTCTGATGTGACTCCCATGCGGCCCACAGGAAAATGATCTTGCACCACAAAAAATACCAAACACATCCACATCCAAACTGAATCTTTACACTCCTCTCTAGCCTTTCCAAGTTGCTAGGGACCTTCTTTCTCCAGTAGAGCAACTTTTGTGTACACTTTGACATTCTTCACTTCTAAAACATGGAATCCCTTTACAGAGGTGGAATCTGACCCTTTTTGATCTTTTGTGAACAAGTGATAATACAAAAGTGCTCTTCAACATCTATAAATTACCTTTAGACCATCTGTTCACATTACATCTCTCCATTTTGTGTGCTGAAATGATGAGTAATACAGGTTGAGCAGCAGAGATGTGCTGCAATGATAAGTAATATGGGTTGAGTGGCCGAGATGAGTAATACAGGTTGAGCAGCAGAGATGAGTAATACAGGTTGAGCAGCAGAGATGTGCTGCAATGATGAGTAATACCGGTTGAGCGGCAGAGATGTGCTGCAATGATAAGTAATATGGGTTGAGTGGCAGAGATGAGTAATACAGGTTGAGCAGCAGAGATGTGCTGCAATGATGAGTAATACCGGTTGAGCAGCAGAGATGTGCTGCAATGATGAGTAATACCGGTTGAGCAGCAGAGATGTGCTGCAATGATGAGTAATACCTGCAATTCACCTGCCCACTCTTGAAAAAATCTTTCGATAAAAGTTTGTTCCACTATAAAATAATAGGAATATTACGCTGCAGTAAGTTCAGAGGTATCTCTGAAATATCAAAATCCACCAATGTAATAGAGGCAAACAAGCGCTGTATTTCGTCCCTGGGACTTTCCATTCTGTAGGGGCTTTGGATGCATCATAGACATTGAAAGTACCTGGGGTTCCTCATTATTATAGTAACATAGTAGTTGAGGTTGAAAAAAAGACATCAGTCCATCAAGTTCAACCTATAAATGTAAAAGAATAGAACACGTCTCAAAGCATCTGCATGGCCTTCCTTGTCACCTACAGGAATTAATATTCAAAGGTAATTTGGATATTAATTGGGAAATTTAGGATTACCTCGCACATAAATTGATGGAACAGAACAGATGACCCTATGAGGCAACCGCACAAGAAAACAGGGTTGCCTTTATAGTCTTTGCCATAATCAGTGACACCCTCATCTCACTGTGCAGTGATTTAGTGATCAGTGATCTAGATTATTATAGATTATGTTGCGAATAGTAAATACAAATGAAAAAAAAACATAATAATATAAAATGGCTGTATATTAACCTTTACATTTTTGGATTAGACAGTTATACTGTGGACGTGACAAAAAACATAGTCTCATTTGGAAACTCAAATAATATTATTGTCCAAAACCAGCAAGCTCTGCAAATTAAGTCCTCTGGGGAAGAAAAAAAATGTCTTATCCATTTTTCAAGAATGCCAACTTTTTTCAGACAGAACACCACATCCAAAGTTAATTTGCTACAAGACAAACGTGCCTGCCAGCAACTCAACACTGGGACCTTCACATAAAAATCCCTCTTGCCATACAGATATTTGCAGCTCACCAATTAAATATGAGGAAGCACAAAAGGTTACACTTTAATTCTGTCTTTGAGAAAAAAAAAAAACGCCATCCTTATTCCCACGTTTGCTAATATTACTTCACACGCACTCCTAAAACATTTGATTATTCCTGTGAAAATCTTGCCAAGGGAATCAAATTGTGAACCTCCGGTTCTGGGTGGGAATGGGGAAGGACGAGAGAGGATAACATTTGTGTGTATGAGGGGCAGGAACGGGCTGCGAAAATTGGAGAGAACACTACGGGTTGATGCAAGGTGATGAGCGTTGGGGAAAATGTACTTAACACCACTGTTGTATTTTGTACATTGTTGTACATTTTGGGTACTGGTGTCTATACTGTGTATCATAATATGAACCTGACCATATTCTGCATGGGAGATCCAGCTTTCAGCAGAACTGGCATTTATTTTTTTCTGAAAGTACTCTGATTATACCTGTAAACACCTTATTGACATCCAAAACCAGTAGTGGCAATAGTGTATATTCTAGTGGAATACATATAAAGCTGTTAGGTTTGGGGTATTAGTAGGCCTGGTGCTTTGGCAGCTGCCTAGCAAGCCGAGACTTAGGGGGTACTACCGATCTTACCAGGGGTAAATGAAGAAAACCCCCTGAAAGCAGTTCAGACAGGTGGGTGCCACACATTTCAGTGTGTCTGCCCTTCACCAGCAAGCATCCCTGATTGGGTGTGCAGGGTGTTTGACAGGCTTAGGAGCAACAGGACCAGTGCTAGGATACTCTGAGCCCTTTTTAACAGACATTCTAGAATCTCATTGATTGCCATAGGCAACATNTCCACTTTTTCATTCCCACAATACACACTGCATACTAGAAAGTTATCTATCCTTTTGGACTTTACCAAATGGGAGACACTATTCTCTCTCCCATTATTTTTCAAGTCTCTTGTGGGGTCCTAGTACAAAATTCAGCAAAATATACTATGCAAAATATAAAAACATACACATTTATTTCAAATAGAAAATATAATAGAATATAAAGAAGAGATTCTATAAGAGTCAGTACCTGAAGAAATTCAGAAAGATGGGGAGCGTGGGGCATAGGAGAAATTCATGATTACTCCAGCACTGAGGCTTGACTTTACTGAATGTCAGAATGATCTCTTTACTTTATAAATACAGTTACATGGACCACCTCACATACGTGGACCACCTCACATGCTTTTTACAATAGACGTACTTTTTTGCAAATTGGTGAGCCTTTTGTTTGCCTTGCCACATACCATTTATGCAGTTTCCTTACTAAACAGAACCTATATTTATATATTTAACCATAATCACTGACGACATATCAAAATAAAACCACAATAAATATATTTTTCAATATAATAAATTGACATCCTCTTCCTCCTTTCCACTTTGCGGTCCATTTTTCTTAGACATGGACCGTGCAAGTTGGGGAAGTAATAGAAGGCTAGCATGACGTAATCAGTTGTGGGTCAATTATTTTCATTACAATTTTAGAAAAAAAAACTGAGCAAGTGATATTAGAACATAGCATTTTGCATGCGATGTAAGCAGCAAGTAACCACTAAATATTATCAGCTATAAAGTGTACTCACCTAAGTACATGTGTGGATCCATTAATTGTAGTGGTAGAACATGGTACGGTCTGCCCCAATATTGAAGGCCTTCGATACTTCTCATCTCCACAGCACAAAATAATGAGGAAGGCACGTCTGAAAGACTTGTTCAAGAAGGCATACAGGAAAGGGTTCAACCCTGAATTAATGTAGCCTAACCAGAGAAAAGCTGTCCACAGCTGTCCTGGTACAGTGTAGTTTATGAAAGGGTCAATCACATTGGTGATAAAAAATGGGGCCCAGCAAAGGCAGAAACAGCCCATGATAATGCACAAAGTCTTAGCAGCTTTGGTTTCTGTCTTCATCCTATGAGTGGTGTGCTGATCCGGATGCTGATGTCGATGGTCCACTGGTGCCCCTGCCCTTTGTAAAACTCCAATTTGTCTGGCATGTTCTCGGGCAGTGATGTAAATGCGATAATAAGCAAGCACCATTAGGAAAAAAGGAATGTAAAAAGCTACCACTGAACAGGTAATAGCATACGGCTTGTTGACCATAAAAATACAGTATGTCGAATTGGAGTCTTTGCTGAATTTTCTCTTTTCTATCTGAAAGCAAAGAAAAAAGTGACATTTCTTTTGTTGGAATTTGAATTATTTTCTATTTTCATTAAGAGACCATGATATTTCCCTGACATAGCCAGGACAGTTTTGCAGATAGTTTAAGAGGGGAAATATATTTAGCTGAAATTGGTTCCATAATAAATTTTACAGCATAATAAATGTAAAATATTACAGCATAACATTTTATTATAAGCAATAGTGAAGTAATACACAGGGATTTGGAACATGTTGAATATATCCTGTCCCTGCATTCAATCAGGCTCTAATTATCGTGTTACGATGAATGGGTGGGTCTTGATGACAGTCTTAGTAAACCTATAAATAGAGGACTTTAAGGTGTAGGCTTCTGGCATGATTTGCATACTGTAAGCTCTCATGCCGCATCCTGTCATTTGTTGTTTCTCCCGGGAGGTTAAAGCGAAGAGTTCAGACAGTCTGTATAATACATTGCTGAAGACATGCCTAGAAACATTAGGAACAAATATCTATTGTCTGGGCCCAGGATTAACAGGGGACTGGCGCCATGTCACGGTCGTGCTGCAGAGGGAATACAGCTTTCCATCTGTGTTCCCTCGGTTTATGCTGCAAGCCAACTCACTTGGACACCAGCAATGGCGTCTAAGTGAGCACCCGACTGGCCCCATACAGACAGCATGACATCATGTCGTCACATTGGAGGGGGAATCTGATAGGCTGGGACTTACGAATTTAGTCTGTCCCAGACCCGGCTTGTACTGACAGTGGCCAGGGCCAGCAGAGCAGAGGGGAATAGTTCTCTCTATGCATTAAAAGCATAAAATGCTAAAACTACCATAAGAATTAAGACCTATTAAGTGAGTAATGCAAACCTCCCGCCTCAGGTATATTTAAACTCCTTAAAACGTCACACTAAAATAAGAAGGTAATATATTCCATTTCATTTGTTCTATCTATTTAGTTCTTTTTTTCAAATTAATCTGCCAGGATGAGTAAAAAGCAGAGAAGACAGTTATAAAGAGGATGCCGCACTCTATTTAGCCTTGGTAATAATAATCTGCCGGATTCTCTTTCTTTGTTCCCACTGTCAGTCAGGCATTTCCTAGCATTACAGAGACTATGATCATGCAGACGGCTTAAATTTTGCCTTTAACATTATGGTTCTAGTTAATTAAAGTGACTCATTCTTAAAACTTTCAGCAGTTGAATGTATCACTAAATTAATTTAATGGTTATCTGACAATGTAAATGGGAAATATTTATAGAAAGAGTATGAAGCACAAAAAAACTATTAAAGCAACGTGTGAATGAGTCAGATTTACTGGGCTACATTTACAAAATTCAATATTAAAGTCATTGGTAAAAATGACTTTCTGTAACAAGCTGCTGCATTAACTGGGAAGTGTTTAAATAAAATAAAAAAGAATGATAGCATATACAGTAGCAGAGGTAATTTTAAGAGGTCATAAAGCTTAACTTGTCTTAAATAGTAAAAGCATATGAAAATACAGGTATGGCAGCCATAAAAAGTAAAATGCTAATTAGTATGGGATTATTTTGCAATAATCAGTACTTGCTGTACTGGGGTTTAGATGATACCTTGCTTGTTACTGGACCCTTGGTGGCTGTACTTCAGGGCCTAAATTTACTAAACTGTGGAAATGGAAAAGTAGGGCTATTGCCCATAGCAATCAGATTGACGTTCACATTCTCCAGTATGTAAAATGAAACAGAGAACATGATTGGTTGCTATGGGCAACATCCCCACTTTTCCATTAAAAAATTTGGGCTTTTCATTGTCTTGTATGCTGTCTACAGTAACCTGCATTTTTGCTACCCTGTGTGCACCCTAGGGCTATTTTGCACTTCTGGCTACTCTGCATACACCATACCCCCCCCCCCCCAGCAGGACAGTCCCGCTGTCCCTCACGCCTCCTAGTTTGTCCCGCTAAGGGGACAAATTTTGTTTTTTATATGATGCCGCGAGTACACACTGACACAAGACACCAAAAAAATTAATGACTTCCCTTCTTTAGAGAAGGTAAATATTACAGCCTAGGGTTTATAAAACAGCAGAGATTGATGTTCATAAGTGCACTTCATAAATAAAATCTTCACTTCAGATCCCCAGCCACTCTCTCTATCTCTCTGCAATGACTTTTAATCATATACTAGCTTTCAGATTTGTTTTATTTATATGTCAATCCAGTTACTGAAAGTTANCCCCCTGGGTCACTGTATTAGTGTGCCATTTGGGTAATTGAGGTCTATAAGCAGCATGATATATTTATTCTCAGTTTATTGTTTGTTTGCTTTATGATAAAGCATTAACTATTTATTACAATGCAGAAACAGCACTACTACATTTTAGGTTTGCCATGCCTGGTCTATGGGGACTATTTTGGATGGCATTAGTAATGCTTTTCCATCTGGTGATGCAGAAGGGATCGCTTTCTGGTCCCTTCATTTCCACATCATGGTCACGTCTTGGAACAGCATATGCACTGTTCCAAGATATTTACATGGTAATGTCAAATTAATTGCTATTTGTTACTGGAAGCATACTGCTGATTATTATTGGTGTTTTGGGGGATGCAAGGGTGGGGGTAGGGGGGAATCAATAGAATAAGTCATCCAAAATGCTTTGGCAGAAGTCAGAATCCTTCTACACATCACTGAAACAATTACCAAGATATAGCCTTGTATGTAGTAACAATATACTAAAAATGACATACATGTGCACAATTTTGTATCATATATTAAGCCACAAATTAGTCACAGCATGGACAGCTTGTGCATCTTACATTTATATAATAAATCAACAATCAATGCCCAAGGTTTTCAATGAACTAACCAAGTCGAGAATGCCAATGCTGTTCCATCCTTGCATAATTGGGAGAAATGATATAAATGTTGGGATAATCCAACAGCCTCCGAGCATCAATGCTATTCGCAGCGGGGTCATCTTGTTCCTGTAAACCAGAGGCTGGCAGCAGATAGCGTAGTATCTTTAAAAAGCAAAGAAAGAAAACAAAGAAAAAGAATATCAGCAAATGGGCAATCTCAGCTACATTGGTACACAGAACATAACTCTGTTGTAAGATACACAGTGCACAAACAATTCCCCAGAAGACTGGAAACACAGTTATTCACAACCACAGCCTTCATGGGTCTAGTTCTGTCTGCTATTCTTAGATGGAAAACTCAGATCTCTTTAACATAATGCATACATATAATTGAAATGTTACCTATTAGAAAAATAAATGTAAATTTATGGTTTTAATAAATATACCAAAGTATAAAATTATAAGGGAAAATATGGAAATGTAAAGGACAATGTAAACATATGGAGTTTTAAAATGAAAGTAGAACTACCAGCATTGAAACCCCCCTCCCCCATTCCAAGCACAGCTTGGATATTTGATAACCTTTACATTATTGGTTATTACTAGGTGCATTATAGTTCATTTGAGTCCTCTACCACTTGGGATGTAAAAAGGTCTTTTCATGTGTTTAAAACCTTGTTTCACCTAAATGTACTACATGTTTCAGTACTCCAATCTATGTTTAGATAATTAAAATTCCCCATAATTAAAACTTGACCTAGTTGTGCAGTCTTTTTAATTTGCTGCATCTGTAGCATCTCCCTATCATCTATTTCTTTGAATTTTTACTTCAACTAGAAATTTCCACCACAAAGCCTCGGGGGTATATTTACTAAACGGTGAGATTGCAGTGAGATTGGAAAGTGGGGAAGTTGCCCATAGCAACCAATCAGATTCAAGCTCTCAGTTTCATTTTATACACTGGAGAATGTGAACTCGAATCTGATTGGTTGCCATGGGCAACATCCCCACTTTTCAATCTCACTGCAATCTCACCGCTTAGTAAATATACCCCTCAATATTAGCACCAATACCATTATAGATCATGTCCATAATACTTGGTTTAAACTCTGGTTTGACATAAAGGCATACACCGCCTCCCCTTTTTTTTTACCCTCTCTCCGGAACAGAGTATAGCAAGTCTATTGCCCAGTCACATGCATCATCTCACTGTTTTTCTATAATACTTATAATATCACATTTCCCGCTCATTGTTACTAGTTCTAACTCCCTATTTTACCAATCAGGGTTATTACATTTGCCATCATATACTTAATTCTATTGTTTCCCTTGGTTATTTCTTTTACCTTAGACAATTTTTCCTTATAGNCTTTAACTTCCAAATCCCTGTACTCCACTCTCCTCCACTTTCCTTACTTACTGCTCTCATTACCTACTTTAATCTTAGTTAAAAATCCCCTCCAAGCTTCTAACCATCATTCACCCTAGCACCACTAACCTTTCCTCTTTTAGGTGCAACCCATCTTGACAATAAAGATTATTAACCTCACTAATCGCTTTCTGCCTTGCTGGAGTACTGCATGGCGGAGGCAGTATGAAAATACTACCTTGGATGTCGTGGTGTTTGAGTTTGCGAACCAGGTCTCGGAAATTGTTGTTAAGCACTCTCAATCTTCCTCTAGCTCATTCGTTTTTGCCAACGTGTACCAAAACCACAAGGTCATATCCAGCCTCTCCCAAGAATCTGTCCAATCTGCAATATGTCAAACCCGAGGCGGCTGGGAGACCTTTATGTTACTTAAGTAGAAATTAAATATCCATATTGATTTTTTGATAAAATGCTTAAACCATATTTTTTTTATTACATGATAATCAAGTATGGATCAGGGCTCGAAGTGGGGGTGTATACGAGGGTATGCCATATCGGCACTTCTCCCACTGATGTAATTAAAATACTACAACTCTCCATTGACTTCTATTATATTCAGTGTTTCCATACCCCCACTTCTACATGTCCATACAACCACTTCTAAATTTCCTCTTCGACCACTGGTATGCATCTAAGGATCTATGGATCTGTGTGCAGCAGAAATCTAAAGTTATATCCTCACTGTATACAGGAAGACCATATAAACTGTGTACCAGACCATATAAACTGTGTACCATACCTAAAATTTGTAGATTATGTGAAAAGGTTGAAACACTCTCATACAATATTTAAATGCCTCCCCCCTTGCGTATGTACAATATTTTGCGTTTTCCCCTGTGAACAGACAAGTATTTTATCGTATGTCTGGATCCAGTCACGTTACTTTGCTTGTGGCCACAGGGGCCGGTACTTCCATTGCAAATAGTGTTTTAGCTGAAAATATACTACAATCATTCCAAAATAATGCATCACCTTAAGAAATGACTACTCTACTGCTTAGTACTAGTCAAGGACCTCTTGTTCCCTCTCTTTGTTCCGCTCTGTCCTCTCCATAGCCAAGCCATTTTATCCATGTTGATTCTTTGCCAACTACAGCATCATTACATACATCTCCCTTCCTCCTACCCACACTTACAATGACATTACTATGCCCAAAACTGGGGGGATCAGATCTGAAATTTCCTTGGCAACACCATCATCATCTGTTACTCAGTCAGATCAGCCAGTCACATCTTTCTCCTCCAAGGCACCTGTTCTGTGGCTTTTCTGTATTGGACCCGACTTCCCTGCTCCATCTTGGTGCAGTCTGGTATAGGAATATACCCATGGCATATATCTCCTTGTTATTTGAGTGCCTGTCTGTTTGTGGCATAACAGGCCCTACCAATACCTGCTTTAATATTATTGTACTTTTATTTTCTGATCCAATTTTTACTTCTCCTTATTTGAAGCTTGAATGATTCTGGAAGTACCAATGAAGTAGAATAAAGCCTCCTAGTACGGAAATGGTTACAATTTAGCCTGGATAGCATATCCATGACTTGACCATCACCTCTATGTATGAACAAAGTCTCTTTCATTACGAGGCTACAAGGATATTTTCTTAGAAAGTCATACCTACAGGATGAATTTAACAAGTCTTGAAAGTCTGTGTAATTATAAACTCAGGACATCAACATTTCCTATACCTATATATTTGTCCTTGACATTTTATTTTCTCCTCCACAGGTTAGGAAAATGTTCTGCCTACATTCTATACACAACAAGGCACTGCCTGTCTGTCAGTCAGACTCGCATCTCTAATTGCATGCTGTCACCAGTCACCTTTAAACATGTATCACAGACGCATTACCTTGAAAGTGAAATCTGAAATCAGCTCTACAGACACTCTATCTCTCCTGAATTTCTACGGCAAGAACTGCAGAGCTCAGACTGCTACGTCATGAACATATTTGCAATATGGATTTCGGTTTCCAGAAATAAAACATAATTTTTGCCTGTTTTTGTTTTATTTATTTCTGTCTTGATGTAATAAGAATAATATAAGTCTTCATATCGCTGTCACATTCAATATCAAGGTGTAAATTCCCTTCTGTAATTGCTATTATTACTGCAGTGTGTTATGCAGACTAGAACTTACTAATGTAACTGACAGGTGTAATATAAAAGGGTTCCCATTTGTCATACCACGTCAACGCAGTTTCATCGAAACAATACATAGGAGTAATGTCTGGGTTAAAGAATTTATTATGAACCTGTAGTTTAATAGAATTTAACATAAAAGGATTCCGATTGTGAAAAGAACCTCATTGTCACAAATGTCAGTATGTAGGTATGCTGCATGTGTTATATAGTTTACGTTAAAGCTCTGTAATACATTGTGTCATTTCCTTTATTTCCATATGTCAGTCTGGAAGTCCTTTGTGATGCATTACATTACATCCTGTCATTCCTTGAAAGGGAAAGCATGTATTATGCATGTATTATTATATATAATTATTATATAATTTTACTTACCATGATTTGTCGGTCTGGCGCAATACTGTTTTTCATGCTTATGAAAGTGGAACACAGCAATATACTTAAACTCGTAATCTGTTTATATAATATAATATATATATTAGCTTTAGAAATAATAGGTGCAATAGCTGGCGTTCACACAGAGCGCCATTACACAGGCAGTCCAGTAGTGTGTAATGTTACCCGGGAAGGGACAGGAGCATCTGAAATCCTGCAGACATTGTCACATGGACGATGTCTGCAGTGCTGCAACGATCGCTATACTAACGGGAGCAGTGTCACTTGAAGCACTTGATCAGTGTTGTTTTTTATATGAATTTTTATGTTGGTTGGGAACTACCCTGGTTCAGTGTGAACAGTGTTAATTCAGCAGTGTGAACGGGGATAGTGACCAGGGTAAATCAGAGCCTCAGCAAACTACCCTGGTAGTAAAATATTAAATTACCAGAGTAGTCAGTGTGAACGGGGTAAAAGGAACCTTCTTTTCCAGGTCAGGTGAACGTGTAAGTCACCAGGTGCAGGTCATTTTCAATAGGAAAACTGCCTTTTTTCTAATAAAAACTGTTTATACATTTAAATTCTTTTCCTGCTACAAATCTATGAATCAATACATGTTTTAAACACATTCTGCAGAAAAACTACATTTTGTTTTTAGTTTAATGCCAGAATGGCAACACAATGCTGCGCCTAAATCAGCGCTGTAAATGACGTTGAAATAATTTAAAGGTTGATTTTTCATATATTTAGCCTAATCTGCTCAAATAGTATTCTGGCAGAGGCTGTGGCAGCATTAATCTGCAACCTGTGTGCGGACTGCCCCATCTGCGGGGGTTAAACGCCTTTTCCATACATCCTATTCAGAGTTACATGTTTTAGTGAAAACACGCAACTCAGGATCTCAAATAAACACTGCAAAAATTAGCCAGTGGCTATGTGACAATGCTTTTATTTTTAGGTTTACTGTTGTTTTCAATGCAGTCATGATTACACACTTCAACTGTCTGCCTTCCAGGAGTCCTCGAAAGGCAGAAAAAGGCAGCATAGGGGCAGGACCTGACTTCAAGTATTTTATAGAAGTGAAGTAAATTACTGCTATAAAATCTAAATATGGGAGATAGGTCTGCCATTCCCAAACACGCGTAAATACAAGCCTAATAAATTGTGATTGAAAAGAAAGGACACACTGCTCACATTAAGAAGGTCGCCATCCTTTTGATCATCTGCAGAACGACCATCAGTTACCGTTAAACAACAGACTTTTTCTGGCACCGTTTAGGAGTACAGGACCTTTGAATGTCATTGCTCACTCTTGTGACTAGAATAAGGAAGGTACTGTGAATGTAATCAGTGTAAGAATTGAAAGATCATTACTGTAGAGAGACTTATGGATGTATTATTTTAGTTCATATTTGTTGAATCATTCTTTATTTTTATTATATTAGAACTGTTGGGAGGAATGACACCCCTAGCACATTATATGTGATTACCACCCTCCACTGTATTGAATTGTGAAGATTCATGATAGTCTTGTGTGAGCACTGGTAGTAGTGTTACCATTTGTTGCTACTGTATTGTTTGGGAGCCTTATTGTCAAGGTATACCCTTGGTTTCACCATCACTCAGCAGCTTTGCGCCCTTTGGTTATATATTGGTTTGTACACTACTCGCCTGGCTAACCACAATATAGGACATTTTTCAAAATTCATTTACAGTTATATTAAACTCATAACTATATTTTGAAGTATATCTGTAATTTGACTCTTCCACTGTATGGATCACTGGTGAAAGTGAAGCTACTGCCCTTACCTATGGATAAAATGTTTCAATTGTATAAGTATACCATATAGCCCTCGTATTTTTTTATGTTTGACTTTACAGAGTAAACTACTTCTACTTCAACTGCTACTACTACAGAGTATTTCTTGATATTTAGACTTTCCTCTCCTAATATTATGCAATAAATGCCCATACACAATCCATATAATATGGAGATGTAGGGGGTACAAAAATCTGTACGCATATAGTTTTTGCCTATTGTGTTACGAACTTTAGCTATAGGGCCAACTAGTGTTCATTGATGTCCATGCTACTGGTGGATTGGTAGATTTGTAATTATAATAACACTGGTAAACAACTTTGTCCAAAAGCATTGCATGAGTTATTATATGCATGTTCTCCAAGATAACCTTAGAGGCAATATTGATAAATGACCAGACATATAGAGTGTTTTAAGAAGCAATTATCAGGGACATTCATCAGATTCCTGGGCCCCATACAGGTTAGTTCACATGTTGCGACATCTCTGCTGAGATTACTAAACTAAATCTAAACTGCAAACACTGTCGTTTGACTCAACTTGTGATGCATTGCTACAGGCTTTACTATGGATTCAATATAATTCAATAGAATTACTGACCAGTAAGTCTGGCATCACTAGTGGGGAAAATACTGGGACATATTAAGGGATAATATTGAGGATTACTTGATGCCCAATAAGATAATTGGTGGGAATCAGCATGGATTTATGAGGGATAGATTGCGTCAAACTAATCTATTGAGCTTCTATGAGGAAATAAAGTGCAAACCTAGACAACGGTAATGCGGTAAATGTGGTGTACTTTGATTTTTGCTAAAGCTTTTGATACAGTGCCACACAAGGTCAGTTCATAAGGGGACTGGGTCTAGCAAACAACATATGTACTTGCGTAAAGAATTGGGAACAGAGAGTGGTTATAAATGGAACATTTTCTAATTGTTCATAATTTTAAGTGGTGTACTGCAGGGTTCAGTGCTGGGGTCACTCCTTTTTAATATATTTATAAATGGCCTTGGGGATGGCTTAAAGAGCAAAGTCTGTATTTTGTCTGCTACTAAAATAGGCAGGGTAATGAAATCAGAGCAGACAGAAAGTTTCTCTACAAAGGGACTTGAATAACATGGCGGATTGGGCACCAAATGGAAGATGAGATTCACCATAGACAGCTGTAAAACTACAGTGCATTTAGGTAAAAACACGTATACAATTTAGGGGAATCTTCAATGGGGAAGGTTTTGGGGGTGCTTGTAGACCAGTGGTTCCCAAACTGTGTGCCGTGGCTCCCTGGGGTGCCGTGACGCTCTCATTGGGGTGCCGTGAAATGTTTTTTCTGATATGGTGCAACATTGCTAGTGTTACATAGAAACACAATTTTACGTCTTGTATAGGAGTAACACAAGATTTGATATCAACCTGAAGTATTTCAGTCTTTACCTAAATAGTTATTACTGGATTTTGACTCAAAAACGTAAAAAAAAATTAGAAATGATTGTGTCTTAGGGGTGCCTTAAAAAAAATTATGGAGACCATAAGGGTGCCTCGACTGAGAAAGTTTGGGAACCTCTGTTGTAGACAATAGACTTAGCAATAGGGCTCAAAGTCAATCAGCAGCAACAAGGGCCAATACGATATTAGCATGTATAAAATGGGGCATAGATGCACAGGATGCCTGTGTCATTTTATCACTCTATAAATAGTTGCTGTAGCTGTTCAGAGAAGGGCAACAAAACTGATAAATGGAATAGAATTCATTGATTATGAGGAACAGTTAGCATGTTTAGGCATATTTACTCTTGCGTCAAAGAGGTGATTTGATTACTATATACAAATACATTAGGGGTTAGTGCAAAGAGTGAACTTCATGTGAACTTTTTCTTTTTCCCCTAGAACTGTACAGCAGACACGTGGTCACCCTCTAAGACTATGGGAAAGGACGTTTCACAACCAGCAGAGACAAGGGATCTTTACAGCAAGGACAGTGATGATGTGGAATTTATAGCCAGAGATGGTTGTGATGGCAGATTTAATAGATGTATTTAAAGAGTTAGACAAAATTTTTGCTGAAAAAGTTATCCAGGGTTATGACAGGTAAGTAAAATATTACCTTAGTCAGGAGGGAGCTTTTTCATATTGAACCAGAATGGCTGTTGCTTTGTCTGGATCATATAATTATAAAATCACAGGAGATGAAAATAGTATGACGTCTTTTTTCAACCTCAACAACTTTACTATGTAATGTCGGTGATCTATATAAAGACTGGGCACTTTAAGTTTGCAGCGTCTCTCATGCCAGACACCTAAAGGTTGCTCCCAGTATTCAAGGCACATGAAAACTTCTGTTCTAATAATTTCGGAGAAGCGAAAAGACCACTGCCCTCAATACTACTTTTGCATTTTTGGCATCAGCTTCAAGTCAAAGCACACCATGCCATACCCAAATTTATCCTCTGAAAAGAAGCCCGAGTCTCACAGTAAAGACATGGCTGCCAAAGCCTCCAGATAATGGAGCCTGCAGATCAGATACATTTTGTCTCCCTGTCCATCTCCTAAATCAGAGGCTCTCAATCACAGTCCCACTAAATACAACTAACAGGGCATGTGTTTCAGGTCTCTTTGCTGGAGCACAGATGTGTTTGACAGGCATATCAGAAGATTTACAGCTGGTAATCACTTGTGATCAGGGCTCGAAGTGGGCCNGTATAATCCGGTATGACATACTGGCACTTCTCCCACTAAGCCACACCCCCTTTTTCTAAGCTCCGCTCCCTCAGCACTGGAGAGGTAACTTTAGTTCAAAAAAAAAATCTCAGATTCTGAGGGGCGGGGCTAATGTAAGGGGCAGGGCTTAGCGCCACACCGCCACCTTTAAATCCCCACTTCAAGCCCTGCTCGTGTTAGTAAGGGAAACTGAAAAACAAGCACTGTTAGTGGTATTTGAGAACCCCTGTCCTAAACCATATTAATCAATATCTCAATGACCTTGCCTGGGATTAAAACCTATGTAAAAAGCATGCAGAAGAAAGCAGTAAGAGCGTAAGTAAGCAGACAGAACCCTCTGGTTGGATAGCAAACAGAGAAACAGAAAGTCACAGAGAATTGAGCCAATGCAGCAATGCTGTACCTGTCGCACACACTGGGAGATCCAACTAACAAAGGAAGACAGGAGGAGAGTCAAGTGGAAGGTGCACAACAGATGGAACACAGGGACAGACTGAGACTGACACGAGATACAAATATTTAGCATTTTGCGAGTGGTCGACTTGCCAGATTGAGAATACAAAGACTTTATTTAACTGGCAATGTGGTCTCAGTCTGCTGGATATTTACAGATACGACCCCCAAACAACCTGCACTGTTGCACACGTACCAAAGCTAATTAATGAGTCCTATAACGGAAGGAGAGAAAATTCAAGGTAACAAAATCACACATCTCAGTGGTCAGCCTGATGTTTAAAAGTGTGCAATATTAAAAAAAATAATATCAAGCTAGAAAACCAAATGATTATTTCCTGCTTAACATTGTAGCTAACATTGTAAAATTGTTCACAATTATCCGAAATATCCACACACTACCCAATATTGGACACCTCAACCGATAATCAAGAATTCTTGACAATTGTTAGCTTTCAGGAAAAAAAATCAGCACCACACAATAGAAAGATAATTTGTCTAATTTCCAACGATAATTGCTCTAGTGAGTGGTGTTAAAACTCACAAAACGTTAAAGATTGCTTAGTCACGATACAATTATTTACTATGAAAGAACCAAAGCTGCATTGCAATTGAATTTTAGATAATGTTATTTACTTTAACTGAATTCCAAGCAATTCATTTTTGCAATTAACAGGTGTCTGCTTTAGTATAATTGTACTATTCTGGAAAGCCACCTGACCAACATCATCAATATTATTATGGACATTAATTCTGTTAGCCAACAACAGTATCATATTAAGGTGAAGATGGGTAAGCTTATCATCCCTAAAGGTTAATTTCTGGTTTCTACAAAAATCCAAACAAAAAAGTTCTATTTGGTTTATTGTAATTGTACAATTTAATAATATATTATATTAATGTGATGGGATGGGATGTGCAGGATGCTTTCTTATTTCAGGAGTTCAAGGGGACTCCATGTAATTCAGGAGGAAAACCCTTAATATTGATAGGCAGCTGAGAAGCAAGGGTGGACTATTACAGAAAAGCAATGCAAACACAATGTAGCCATTTAAAAAGTAAGCTATTAAATCTAAAAAGGTCATATTTAGACAAAAGGACCCCGGACACTGAACTTTCTTTACTTTATTATTGACTTTCAATAAAGTATTTTAAAAGAGACTGTACCAAAAGTCCATGGACATTGCAGATTCTAGAAACAAGGTTGATACAGTGAATTGAATGGCAAAAAAGACAAACTAATGTTTGTATTCACTAAACACTATTTTAAAACAAATATTTGGTGTTAGATTACTTATCACATCGTTATCAGTGTCTATGTTAAAGGCATTGCTGTCAGTGCATCACTATAGTTTTAATGTGATTGGATAAACAAGGCAATTGTCNGCTGGGATATTCCTGGCGTTTTATTGCCATTTTTAGCACAATTCCACAATAATCTGGGAATTGGACCCTTGGGAATTTACCCTAAAATGGCAGCACCAATAGGGATGGGGGTAACTGCACATCCCTATTGGTTCTCATTGGAGCTTAAAGCTGGCAATTCATAGAAAAAGATACAGTACATTACTTACAGGAGTTCCTTCCTTATCACACATCCTTTGCATTTTCTGTTTGCAGCTGGTATTTTCTGTCAATAATTCCATTAGCTCCTTAGTCATGTACTGGGTTTCTAGCATCAGATTAAGCGAAACACATTTGCTGAAGTGCAGCACACATTTCACAAAACTGTCGAAACTGTGATTATCCACATTAATTATAAAACCAAAACACTGTGGGATTTCTGTCAACATCGAGAAAAAGTGAAGAGACAGAATCTGAAACGGGGCAATCTGGATCCCAGTTATATCATTAATAGAATCCAGAAGGTCTCTGGATATACAAATAAGAGCATTCTATTTACTCAATATATTTAAGAAAAACAAATCTAAATGTACAATGTATTAATGTTTACTTCAATACATATTTATCTTCTTTTCCAGGTAAGTGTGTAGGCGTGTGCAATATTAGGCTCTGTTCCTTTTTTCTATGGATTAGTTTATTGAATAGCTAGATTTCCTTATACACTGCCTTGCAAACTCTTTATTGAAATAAATTTAACAGCTTTAAATTCTAAACCCTGCTTATAATACTTTGTGATTTATTTTCACAAATTACCTATTGATCTCACACAAAGGAAAACTCCATATAGATGTGACACTTTATAATGTTTCTAAAATACCGCCATGTCGCTGTATGCACACAGGTTATCCTGCCGTTGACAATGGTTATCTTCTGCATTGATACACCACATAGCTGTTGCCAGACACGTTTCAGAGTTACTGACAGCATGGCGCGAAAGCATATTAGCATGCTTTCAGGATAAATCCAGTGCCATGGCGGTATTTTAGAAATGTTATAAAGTGCCACATCTGTATGTTAGACTTCACCAGAGTTAATGCAGAGATTTAAGAGGTTGCAGTGAATGGCCACAGGCTCCAGCCTATCCAGAGGTGCATGTTTTAGCAGAAGCACGCACCTTTGGATAGAACACAACAAAAGAGGCAGCCCTTTGTCCTGCTGTTGGAGCTGTACTGTATGTGGCTTCTACAGCCACTTGGCCATTCATAGTTAATAATTTGAAGGCTTTTCTTCATGCTTGGTTTTACAGCATTAAAAAAAACCCATTTAAATATATATATTTTATCAATGGGTGTGTGTAGTAGCAGTATGCTGCTACACCATCAATTCTTTATATAACAATGTAAATACCACAATATTATGCATCAAGTGCACCCATTTTGCTTGTGCTGCCGATCTGCACATTTCCGTTTCCCATGCAGATGCACTGGTCTGGATCAGCCCCCACATCTTCACAGAATCTTCCACTACCAAATTCAACTTATTTAATAAGCGGTGAAATTGCAGTTAGATTGAAAGGTGGAGATGTTGCCCATAGCTACCAATCAGATTCAAATTGACATCATCAAGTGTGTAAAATGAAACAGAGAGCTTGAATATGATTGGTTGCTATGGGCAACATCCCCACTTTCCAACCTCACCGTTTAGTAAATATACTCATAAATGCACAAAAGTTATGCATAAAATATATTACCAGAATCTCCTTAGGAAAGGAAACAAAGTCCTTTAAAAGTTACTTTACCATCGTCACCTTTTTAGATTCCAAAGTATATTTCATATCTTTATTTTATCTGTTATATATGTCACCTTTGCTTTTAGCAGAATTGATTAAATAATGCTTGCTAAAGTTTTGTTTGCCATTTTATCATTTGCAACTGACAAGCATATTTCTTATACACTGCAAAGTGTCTATGTTGGCCATTAAATAGTACCTACACTTCTTTTTAGATCTAGGGAAAAGACAAGAAAGGATTAAAGAGTTCTGGCATAAAGAGCTGAGAGAAAAGAAATACCACGAGGTCAGTTATATAGCTACGCTGACAGCTAGATCTAGCAGGCTGCTCCATTGTGCTAAATAAATATCATCTACGACATGAGCCTGAACAATAGAGGACATTTCAATTATAACAATTCATAAGTCATTATAAAGCGAGGCCCAGCTATTCTCAGTATGAGATTTGTAATAACACTCAGGGACAGTTATAGTGGTGAGCATTTTACTAGCATTGCAGTTCAACTTCTATGCTGAAGAAAAAAAGAGAAAATGAATGGTTCAATCGAAACATTTTTGCCTCAGTAAAATAAATATTTGCTGTCAGTGAGGTTGCTTTCAACATGATGCTGAGAACAAAACCCGGGGTTAGATGTATTAAAAACAAGAAAAAAACCCCAAACAAACAAAAACTGTTGTTACCCATCTAACCTCAATCACCAATGACTCCATGAGGTATTCTCTTTAATTCCCCAACAGAATACCCTCAACTGAAAGAGCATCAGGGAGATTATCCAGCACTTCAGGGAGTCAGGGAGATCACCCACTTTTCAGGGAGTCTCCCTGATATTCAGGGAGAGTTGGCAACCATGCTATTAGCTATCCGATCCAGTAGTCTACACAGTAACTGTACTATACAGTTAATACCTTTTTCTGGCTTAACTCTTTCTTCTATTCACTATCTGGACTACTGCCGTCAGTTACTTACGTACACAGCTAAAAGAAACTCAGCTGGAGTTCTTGCTTGTTGCTCAGTCCAGTTGTCTTCCTTGTGTGCTTATTGTGACCACTCTCTCAAACCAGTTATAAGCCCTCTATAGACCCCAAATACATAACAGAGATAAAAATGGAAATTAAGTGCCTTTAATGTCTTAATAAGGGAACCCAGACTGGATCCCAGAAAAACAGACCTTTTGATACACTGACCCTAGGACCATAACTTAAGAAAATTGTAGCAGTCTGGTATTCTATATTAGTTACATACTCCAGTTTTCACACCTATACTATGCAATTATACACAAGGGCTTCCTGGAAACCCTGACAAAATCTATCCAAAGTGTCAATAGTAAGAAGCTTGGAGTCAGTGGATTGCTCATCTGCAGATTGCAAAAACAGATTTTTATATGATCTTNACACATGAAAAATGTCCACTTGGTAGAAAAACTGTCCACAGAAATCTATAGATATGGGACTGGATCCTGAATGCTAGCACTACAGCCACAGCGGCAGTGGTCAACACTCCAACAGTAGACTTATGCAGGGTCTTGGTTGCTTTGACAGATGGGATCACTGCTCTGCTATTGGTTTGACAGTTGGGACACTGCCTATTGCTACAGGGGGACTGAACCGGTCGTGGCTTTAATTGGTCAGCTTCCCCTATAAATAGTGCAGTGTGCCGGTTACAGCTTCTTGCTGCCTACTCCATGAATTACCAGCCAAGNTTCTGGTGTTCCTGCTCTGGTTCCAGCCACCTCATCCTAGTCTCCTACCCTCTTGTCCTTTTCTCCCTTCTCTTCCCACTTCTTCCCCTTTTTTCTTGCTTTCGCCNTTGTGCTTCCTATCTGCACACCTATTCCATCTAGTGTTTGCAGCATTATATCACCTGTACTCCTAGCTCTGGCATTTTATATCTTTCATATTAGGTTCTGGTTCTAGCAGTTACCATCTTGCTTATTTCTGGTTCTTGATTT
This sequence comes from Platyplectrum ornatum, assembly GCA_016617825.1. NCBI lineage: Eukaryota > Metazoa > Chordata > Amphibia > Anura > Limnodynastidae > Platyplectrum > Platyplectrum ornatum. The sequence continues at coordinate 47,664 of JABWIB010001652.1, read as the reverse complement.
CTGTGTGTACATCATGTTTGTGTCTTCCTTTTTTTCTATCCCAGGCTCAGTTCAGATTCAAGCTCTCAGTTTCATTTTACACACTGAAGAATGAGTGCTTGAATCTGATTGGTTGCTATGGGCAACATCCCCACTTATCAATCTCTCTGCAAACTCCCTGCTTAGTAAATTTAGGCCCTGCCCTTTGGGAATCTTGTCCTAACACATACTAATAAATTTAGGGACTTCTTGTTTATAGCATACAGTTTCAGTGTCATAAGATTTGTGTGTTAGTTTTTGAGTTACAAGTTGTTCTAAGAGTACAACAATGAACTCAGATTCAGATTCGNTATGAAGTAGCTACTTTTAATTAATTATTGTTCATACTGGTTATTCCCTAAAATAATGCATTCTCTAAAGCATCAGAAGCAAAAAGTACTATCCAGAGAGCTTTTTAAAATAAATAATAAACTAATAGAATACTAAAACAATTATGCCTATTAACTTTCTGACATCAAAACTTATTTACAGTCTTCACATAAGTCACGTGGTGCACTCCAGACAATGCATAGTCCAAAATGCCATCCCATCAGACTCCAGGACCAGTCTTAATTACCAAACTGTGTGGAGTATTCCCTGATGAGTGGTAACTGTACAGCAGACACCTGAAAGAGCCGTATGCGGCTCAATAGCTGCGGCTTGCAGATCCCTGGGATTAGGAGGATAGGAGCATGGGGAAGTAGAAGACCAAACAAAACAATATCTTATCCCCTTCCCCCAATCAAAAACAGTTGTATTACCCTTGTAATGTAGGTTATGAGTATATCATTTTTTTTGTGAGGTGAGATATATATATATATATATATATATATATATATATATATATACACGTGTGAAAACATGTCAAATAGACAAAGATTTGTTATGTACAACAAAATGCATAAAAGTAAATAAAACAACTAGCCAAGTATTGAGGATTCAGACAAGATACACAGGGACCAGGCACACGGTAAAATGGAAAAGGAGTGACTCTGAACAACATACTGGACAGAAGATAGAAAAGCATCTACTAAGATAGGATGACTGGCACAGGCTTGGTGGCAATGAACTGGATCCAGTAAGCAATTTAGTATGCAATTTCCCCTATGTATTGGGGAGACCACTTCCCCATTATAATGAGGAATCCACATAGGGGACCATAACTTAACTGTACAGTTTTTGCTTAAAAACAAGGCAGTGCAGAGGTCTGATTTGTACGCTAGCGCTGAAGCCAACCCTTACTATACTACCGTATTTACATACCTCTCCTCACTCCCTGTGCATACTTGTATGTATATACCCCCTTCCTGTATGGAAATAGTGTACCTTACGAAAATCTTTTTACACTTTCCACTGCCCATAAAGACCAACAGATTGGAGTAAATATAATGTCACTGGGCAAAAGTCCCACAGGTAGGGTTAAGGAGTGTTTTACGCCAACATTTTTATGTGCATCAGTGTTTAAAACAGATGACCAATCGCTACATTTCTTTCATTGTATTACCGTAGCTAAAAATCACTCAGCTATGAGAAAAAGGTTGTCAACGAACTTTTAGCATTTACAGAAGGCTTGTACTTATTTTACTATTTTTATGTAAAACAACACAAGTATAATGTGTGATTACCAATCAAACCACGTACATATATACATTTATCTCTATAATGACATCAAGATTCAAAAATAAATTATAATACCTCAATATTTCTCAACCAAGAAACATAGCGAAGAAATCCAGGTTACCATAGTTACCACAGAACAGACTTTTTAAATTAGCATCCTAAAGAATTTCACATAGCTTAAAGGGTTAGCAAAGGTTAAGATAAAAAAAGAAGAAGAAGAAGTTGCTAGAGATATCAAACGCAAGTCTCTGGACACAATGTATATTGTAATGCATAGAATAGGAGACTCTTGGGCATACAGTTAGCACATTGTATACATTTCAGCATGGCTATGAGTATCTTGGTTTGCTACATACCTGTCCAATGAAATACAGCAAAGGTGGAGGATGGAAGCTGTGGTCAGAAGAACATCAAGTGAGGTACGTACCAAGCAGAACATCTCCCCATATATCCACTTGTCTTGTACTAGCTCTATGGCTCCAAATGGCATTACCAGTACAGATACCAGTAAGTCGGCAAAAGCAAGGGACACGATGAAGTAATTCGTTTTAATTTTCCTGCAGATGAAATACTAACATGAGAAGCATAATATATCTGATAGAGATATAATTAGAGACTCAATAAGGGAAAACCATTATCAAGACACAAAACCCTTATCAAGATACAGAAACAACAGATGACGCTTGCCAATTGCCACCAGTGTGAGACGCATCCTCTTTGCTGCTGTAAATGCTAGAGAAAAAATATAATCTATTAACACTAGCGTTGGTTACTGTTCTGCAAATTCTTATATCTCCTCATAACCGTACATGTTTATAATATTTTCACATCAGGGTTGCAGACTCTCCTGAAACTTCCAGGATACTTTTAGATTTCAGGCAATTCTCCTGGGGTCCTCAGAGAGACATTACTACTTCTTTCTCATTCTGCTGCTAATAGTAACATAGGACCAAATTCAGAGCTTTAGGCACTAATGACTTAAGACTCAACATGGTTTTGCCCACTTTTGCCATACACTAAGCAATATTCTGTTCCAATCCACTAGCTTTAGTCAAGAGTGGGTAAAACCATGATGCAGGGGAGGTAAAATGAATGTCAGTGTTTGCATGCAGGGAGAATACTTTATTGTTGCATGTTGCACACAGATACTGACCAGTGTTACTGTTACACTGTTATTAGACTTGTGCTAGGAAACATCACCTCTCAACTCTAATACTGTTTGCAACTAATGATATTTAACTCCCCTGCAATTCAACATGGTTTTGCCCACTCTTGACTAAATCCGGTCAATAGGAACAATTTATTGCATAGTGTACAGCCCACTTAAGTCAGATCTGAATTTGGCCCATAGTTGTTGAGGTTGAAAAAAAAAAAAAATACATCAGTCCATGAAGTCTCTTCCAATATGTAACCAAGCAGCGGATTGGTCTTTCTCAGTGCTGTGATAATGCTTAAAAGACTTTTGCACAGGGCTCGAAGTGGGCCGGTATATGCCGGTATGGTATACCGACACTTCTCCTGCGAAGCCCCGCCCCCTTTTCTATGCCCCGCCCCCTCAGCACTGGAGGGGGAACTTTAGTTTTTTAAAAATCACGGGTCCGGAGGAGGCGGGGCTTATATAAAGGATGGGGCTTATATAAGGGGCGGGGCTTAGCGCCATACCGCCACTATACATTCCCCACTTCGAGCCCTGTTTTTGCATGTAATGAAGTACAATAGATTACAGCTTTTATGCAAGAATAAAGTCGTTTTTTTGTTTTTATAATATCCCATGATACTCGCAGGATGTATAATACATATACAAATAAGTGCTTAGAGATCACCATTTCATTAAGTTTGTTACAAGAATTCTGACAGGTGATAAACTTAGCAAAATCAGCAGGGAAGAAAATGTTGCAAAACGATTTATTTAAAATTAAAGACAGGGTCAGGTCTTTAAATAACGAGTCTTGGATATTATGACAGCTAAGTTTTAGTTCTAATTAGTGGTTCACTCTCATTGGAGAAGGTGCTTTGTGGTTCACAAAACAAAGAACGAGGCAGATCGCAGGTTTCTGGAATGGAAACGCAAGAATGAGTTCTAAAACAACTGCTCCACCAATCACTATTAAAAAACTGGATAACAAGGGATTTTCTCTGGGACAAAATAAACAAACAGTATTGTCTTATTTATGTTTAATAGTTATTCACTTCAGTTTCACAGTTAATTAAATTTTACCTACCAAGTGTCAGGATTAGATCACTGTAAATGTTCCCTGGATATGGTTGTATTAAATAAAATCATTTATTATTCCTCTGTTTATTATGAAGGTGTAGAATTAAAAGGAATGACAGGTAAGCAAACAGGCTCTCTTTCCCAGAAATTGACAGATTTTTCTTAAGGAATGGAGCAGTGAACTAGGGATTTTATATATACTTTCAGTTCCATTAAACCAACATGGTAATTAGACAGAGATCTCAGAAGACCAACTAAGATCACAAAACACTAGAATATTAAAGCAGATAAAAAGGATAATTTTTATTATTTTTCTTAAACGTCTTTTCTTTTTCTTTCTAAATATAATTATTCTGTATTATCAATCTAATTTTTGGAATCTCAGAATTTTGGAATATAATATTTCTCATTTACAGGAATCTAGACACTAGATATACATTCACAATAACATTTCCTACTTGAATTATAAGCCAACTGATGATCTAATGATGATATAATGATCTAAATAAAGGTATCTCTTGGATCCTTAGGGTTCTAAATGGTTGTGTCTTAAATTAATATTAAGGAATATTAAAGAAATTAATAGTAAAGAGCTCATAATCTGGCAATGATGTAGTGTAACAAGCTGGAAAGTGTCTTTTTTATGGATTACATTAGCTTCAATGTATGGCAATAAATTCCTATTCTCCTTCTCCATGATGCAGTATAAAGCAGTTACTGCATTACTTTAAATTAGTAGAAAAAGTTCAGCGCTCATCTGTAATCCAATGTTCAGGACTATTATTGAGAATGGACTGTCAAAATTATTAGAACAATAAGCCAGATTCAGATCTTTAGGCACTAATGACTATCAGTACCAACATCCACATCCATGGTTATACAGCTTAACGGGAATTTTCCCTTGGCACCATTAACTAGAACGATATTGTTCTAGTGGTGCCCCCTAACAGTAAATAAAAAATAAAAATAATAAAGCCATACTGGGCACTGAAGAGGAGACAGGCATGAGCACCTGCAGACATACAGAACTGCCTCTCCAGCCACAAGAAGCCACAAGAGGCTGCAGATAGGCGAGTCCAGATTGATTCTGATTGATCAACTGATATCGTTACATATCATACATTTTATGACCTTTTAGATGGCCATACACTACAATTTTTATTGCAAATCGTGCATTTTGGCTAAAAGCATTGTCAAGAGTTGTCAATCAAGAGTTGGCAAAACCATACTAAATTGCAGGGGAGGTAAAATGAATGTTAGTGTTTGTGCAAAATGCAAATAAAGTATTCTTCCTGCATGCACAGATACTGACAAGTGTTACTGTTATTAGACTTGGGCTAGGAAACATCATCTCTCAACTCTAATGCGGTTTGCAACTAATGAAATTTAACTCCCCTGCAATTCAACATGGTTTTGCCCACTCACTCTCTTAATGTCTAATGTGTTACAGAGATCTAAATAAACAAGACTGTTCCCACACTGCGGTCAAACACATTTAAAGTTGCCAGGCAACCATCCAAAACCATGTTTTTCCTGCTTTTCACCAGCACAATGTACCTACTACCCATCTCTCCACAACTTTTCAAAAGGACAGGGCATCCCACGCGGGTGCTACAATCATATGGCAATTCTTATGTCAGACTGGATAGTAAAATGGAAAATGTAGTAAATATTGGCAGCAATTAATTATTTAATTTATTAAAATATTTAATTTAGGTAACATTAAATATATATTACAGGAGACTATAACTCACCTCAGCTGTCTATCTCGGCATACTGCCACCATCACTAGAAGGTTGCCCAGAATGGTCATCAGAATGACTGCTGAGATGAAGGTTATGAGAATGATCCTCTCCCCCACACCGAATCCCTCATGTGCGCTGTAGAGCCAACAAGACATTAAGGAACGGTTAATGCTGTACTTCAGTACAGAGCTGAAAAACCTAGAAATCTTCAGAAAATCATTAAGAAGTCACGCAGTAAGGTGAAAAAGATATGGGACATTGATTGGAGCTGCAGTTTTTCTTTCCTATGGAAACAAACTAGAAAATATCACTCAACCTGAATTCCTGACACTGACATTTTGCCATTTATCGATCATAAAACACATGCTATAATTTCATAAAACCACCTGCAATAAATCCCTTTTTGCAAGGAACAATACATAACAGTGGAGTATTATTGCAATTACCGTTGTACTGTTTATTCTGTATATGTGAATATCAGTCTTACATCGGTGAACAAGTAGTTCATAGTGAAGTGATTTCTTCATTCTGATCTTGTTAAGGGGATTAACATCACTGAGATCTCAAATTGTACACCTTCCATCTGATATGGTGGTGGGGATTTGTTTATTATAAAGTATAGGCTGGATTTTACACCTGCATAGAGCAGATGTATGACCCTGATCCACACGGGGACACTTAAGGTAAGGTTATGACATCATATGTGCTGCTAACTCTGCATAAGAGAAGAGAGTGACAGGTAAGGTCACACACTTCTCAATGTAGAATTACACAGTTAGAGTCTAGATCTCCATAGCTCCCAACTGTCCCGCTTTTGGGGGACTGTCCCGCTCGTTTCCCAATATGTCCCGCTAAGGGGACATACTAGTAGAAAAGTGTGTTTTTTGTACATTTGTCGCAGTCGCTGCCAAACAAGTTTTTCTCCTGAGAGGAAAAGCACTTCCCGTTAAGAGGCCACGGATGATTCTTCACCACTAAGGACAGTGATAAATATTGTGATTTTTTTTTTTTTTGCAATTCAAATGTTACTAATATAACGAAATGTATTCTTAACAGTGTGTAACGGAAAAATTCAAACAGAAATACTACTCAAAACCATATTACAAAATCAATTGTAAAGTGTAAAAGAGTTCAGAGAATAGAGTTTTTAAAAAGGTAGCATCAGGAACCTATGAGCTTCAGGTTTATTTTGTGATAATGTCACATCTGTTTTTGTTAAAACTTGCTAAAGTGATGTTATTGCCAGCAACTAGATATATGCTATGCAGTTGTGGTCTGGTTGTATGCAAAGATATGGGGCAAGGTTATATGAAGAATTAGGACCACCATAGCAGAATAAAAGATATGGAAAGAGGTACTTGCTATATTACAATTACAGTTCATGTCAATGCTTTCTTCTTTGACCTCGGCAATAGCTTTCTGTTACACAGAGCTAGAATTTAAAACTCACCTGGTTCTCCTAGTTTTGTACCACTACAGCTTGTTCCTGCTTTGTATCTGTTCGTGGGATACTTGCATATCCTTGTGAAGCAACATGTACTTAATATGCCGGTTCCTTCTATTTCTATGTGCTCACTAATCTAGATAGTATATAACCTGTGTTGCCATATGTCATCCAAGCTGTATTCATAATTTATTAGGATTGTAAATTTACCGCCAATGGCTCCGACCTTCTCCGACCCTTCAATGATTCCATGTTTACATCTCCAGCAGAGTCTTGCATACACAGTGTTGCCTCCAGCTTACCTTATGCATACCATCCATCTACCAGTTGTGCTTTTCTCCACAGTTTCCAATTCCTCAACTGTGTTCCTGTTTACCCCCCAACAGGATATGCTCATCACCATCTCCATACTTCCTCCATCTGTCCCAGAGCTGCTTCAGGGTCTCCAGTGAACACCTGCCCACAGTATACTCCTACAGTCAGCTTTGCAGTCATTGGGGCCCTGTCTGTGACAATTCCATAGTGGGTAACAGATGCTCAATAAAAGTTAGCCCTATAACAATTAGATGTTTGTCATATATTATGTATTCCTACTTTTTATCTTGAAACACCACAACCTCTCTCCATGTGTATTTATTCACCCTAAATAAACCCACCCACACATTGCTTAAACAGCATAAGTCTCTACTGTACTAGCAGCTAGATAGCTGAAGAGTAGGTTGGTTCACTGGATCGTTCTTCTCTGTTGTAACTGCATAACTATTACAGCTATGGTTTAGGACATTAAAAAAAGACTAGCATCTTGTCTACTCACCAATTTATGAAGACACAGTTAAAATGAGACGCAGTTTCAATTTGCTTTAACCAGTCCCTCCCCACTTGTCCGCCAATGAGATACTTTAAATCCATTTGCTATTACATGTGAGCGTAAATTTTCGTTGTATGTCAAGTCATGCTATACTTTGGTTAGATCTGATTCAAACTACAATTTTATTGCCAAATGCGGGATCTCCTATTTCATTGCGCTGTCACAAGGAGCCCATTGACATTCATGACCCAATAGTTAGCTATTTCTTTAATTCTTCAACTGAATTAGTCATTTTGGTAGCAAAGGATATTGTCAGACTTAACAAGCACAAGTTGGCCAGACATAACAAACAAATGCTTGGTTCTCACATGCATTTGTCATACAAGTTATGTTCTAGAATGAAATTTCTAAAGCTAACAAATCAGAATGGTAAGTATAACATAAAAGTGTGACATTTTTCCCTCACAACTGACTGAACATGGACTGGAATAAAAGGCATATAAAGTCTATTTTTAAAGTCATTTGTTTCTTGTTGTGCCCAGTTAAGAATTCCATTATCATAATTTGTTAGATATTACAATGATGTCCTCCCATAGAAGGTTAAGTTTAAATATACATATTTATTACATGATCATGCAAAAGTATTATGCAATGTAAACTGGGAGAAATTTGTCATACATGCACTTGAGATACAAATGTGTAACCCTCTGCATGAACAAAAATGTGCCCACATCAATAATTGTGGAATTACTACACATTTGATATTTTTTTTTTACCCATTTTCTACATTCTATCTCCTTGATCGCTTGATCCCTCTTATCTCACCAATACCCTTACTTGAAAGGCTGTATGTATTTTTAAAAAGGGACACTGCAGTGGCAAATATATTCAAGTCTGTAATTCTACAAGTGAGAACTGTTGAATCATCTTCCTCATCAATCTCATTGTATTCGTGCTTTGCGGTTTTGGTTCTGAAGGATCCTTTCTACCTTAAAGCTACACTATTTGCACATAGGGGTCGGGAGGGAGCATATGCGTATTCATAGTACACACAGGGGGCAGGTGCAAATAGCAAAGTAAATATCTCAGTCCAGTAAAAGTACACAATGGTATGTCTGTTGTAGATACTTGAATCTCAGTCCAATGTGTAATATACAATATAGTCACTTTGTAGACAATACAAAATGAGCACCACAAACCAACTTCCCTGAGTGAAACACAGGAATAAACACAGGAAGGGCTTGTTTCTCAAGAAGATCTATTGTGCACCCCTCTAGGACGGTGATGGGCAGTACAAAACTCGAGTTGCCCCCTAAGCCTGGGCCTAGGACACTAATACTGCTGGTTCCCCCATATTTACCCCAATGCCCATTTAACATTACTAACCTGTTTAGACTAGAACTAGTGACAAAGAAATCACTGTTTTCTACAAACACTGTTCCCATTGCTTCCATCATCTTAGTATAAACTTATCTATCCACTGTGTACTTTTCCATGAACTGTTTTTATTAAACATCTGTTTGAAACTTAACAATTTATGAACAGAAAAGAATCAAAAAGAGTGTAGTCCACAGAAAAGTTGTCCAGATCCCTGCTGTGTTACTCTGACGATCATAGGCAAGGTAAGTATTAATATAACCAGGGCCGGAGCTAGGTCTCTGGTCACCCTAGGCAAGACTTTGCACCACCCCTTTCCCCCCTGGTCTTGTTCACACAAGAGAGGGGTCACAACTGTTCTACAGAAGTGCAGGCACCCAGGCTGGCTAATTATGTACATGCCGGGTTATTATATAGCACAGTATGTAGATGGAGGCAGCAAGGGGGGTGCTTTTACTTTGGCCCTAAAAATAACCCAATGGTAAGTCAAGAAATTCCTAATCATTTTAGACTTTAAATACTCTAACAGAATACACACTCAAGATCAAAATGATCGGGCAGCGAACGGTTAAGATTAACAGGTTGCGGAGTTAAACACTTGGGTGGGCGGCCACCTAGCCATAGCTTACTCAACAGGGGTTGGTCGGTGGTCTCCAAGGAGGTGGAGACTCCCCTGAAGGAAAGGGGTTTCTGGATGGTCACAGGAAGTGAAGTCCTCTTTCAGCTTGAGATTTCCCCTCCCTCCCGACCCAGGTTGCCGTGTGGCGGTTAGCAGCTGCAGAAGTATTGGACTACCCAAGCCGTCCTGGCGAAGGAGGAGCCTGGGGCTGGTTTACGGTTTAAGGGCATGTTGGCCANAATTGTGGTGGCAAGGTTAAAGTTCCCAGTTACGGCCACCGCAGGGACTCGCCCAGAGAGGGCGGTCCCTGTTAAGGTTAAGGGTATAGCCCCTAGGCATAAGGTCATACCCGCCGGCTGGCGGCGAGGCCTGCAAGGACGAGCCGGGTACCAGAAGAGTCACTGGTTAGAGTGGCATCCTGTTGGCAGATGTATTCTGCAGCCCCATCAGTAAGGGGTGGGGGGTTCGGTGGTTATGTTGTTACATTGTTATGGTTTTACTGTTTATTCAATAAATAATTTGACCCAAGCCGAGTGTCAGTGCTTCATTCGCCTGGGGGGCGGAAATCGGGTAGGCTTTGGGGGGTTGGACGGTTGGCGAGGGGTCACCTAAGTAGGGCTAGGTCGCCGCATCACCCCTGTGTAGTTTAAAACGGCAAAGCAACAAGCTGCTCTAGAGAAACCTGTACATCTTTTGCTATAGCTCTTGAGATTTGAAGTCTGTGTTCAGACCTGGTAGTGTTTCAATTTCTTGATGCTATAAAGGTGTGTCTTCAACTTACATATCATAAGTAACTCATCCAAACAAATCACAGCAGTCTCACAGTGGACACTGAAAGTGATAGCACAGATCACCTCATTTACTGCTGAAATGTGTATAGGGGACACTAGAGAATGGATCGCGACTCTGTCAGATGTTTTAGATGTCAAGTGTGCACTTTAGGGAAAAAACTGTAGGACACTAAATGACTGACATCCTGAATAATCTCTCATGATTTGCATACTTTCAGAGCCTTTTATGCAAATAGAATGTACAGATGTACACTTACAAAATACAAGGACCATCCCCAACTGAATAGATTTGCTTTGATACCAGTGCATTAGCAGTTGAGCACTTTCTATGTCATTCCCAAGGTGTTCAAACGAGTATTTCGATGAAAACCAAATTATTTCTAATAATACAGCTTTGATGCCAAAGGATTCGCGCACTCATTTGAAATCATTATACTTGTTAAATGAAAAACTATTCATTTGTGCTTCGAACATTCTTTAAAAAAAAAAAAAAACATATACTAAGTCACAGGACATGGTCTAAGTTAAAAAATAGGCTTCCTCTTGTAGGTCATAATAAATGCAATATTTACCAATAGTCTTTATTACAGTTAAATCATATAAATTTTCAATTATGAAAACTTCAGTTGCAGAAAAATATATACTTGTTAGTAGAAGCACAATGGCTTAATGATTAGCGCTTGGTAGTAGGTTAATGGTAGCGGGCGAAATTGCCTTTTCCTCCACCTTTAATGCTGCCTGCCCTCATACTCTTCCCTTTTCCATGCTTCCACTCACCCTTTTCCATCACTATTGGAGACTCCACCATCTCCTCTACCTCCATGACCATTGTCTCATTTCCCACATGATAAGATATGTTCTAAACGTAATGCAAGATACTGAATTCATCCCATAGTCAGGAGTTAATGTACCACATATAGGATATTGTCTGACAGTGAAACAGCAGTAAATTTATATAGTAGCAGACTTCAGTGAGACAGAAATACAGATTAGAATTGTATTAACAAGTAAACATATTTAAAGTGGTAACCTCTCCTCATAACGTAGTTCAGACATAATGAGTGAATAAAAAAAACTTGTTTGTGAAAGCTACAAGAGTTGGATTACAAAAATCATAAATCTGCCCTTAATATAAATGCATTTATATGTCAGTGACACCGAACCAAAGTATCTTTAAAACAGGCAAACCTCTCCCACCAAAGAGCCTGGGGAGCTTATTTACTGCATATTGTGCATTGGTTACTTTGAATGTTTACAGTTAAATGTACCTGTTATGATTATTCATTAGTAAGTTATAAAAAATAAGAATTATAGAGCTTTGGTTTAGACCGAAGCTCTATAATTCCGAGGACCAAGGATAATTACACATATAGCCTCACTCTAGAGTGAGACCAGCGCAGGGGCAGAAGAGAGCAACAGGGAGAACCATCAGGTATAACACCACACTTGGACCACCGGTGGTGACCTTCACACATCCATTTCAGCACTTTGCATTTTACCCCTCTATTTACTCTTAGCCATACTATTAAAAAGTGGCATCATTCACCCAATGGTATAGCCCTCATCAGTTCCAAAAACTAAGTATTAAGTATTATATGTTCCTGTTTGGGGCATAGATAAATTAACCAATGTAAGGTAGTTCAGGGTGTCCTAAAATTTGGTTCTTATCTGTTAATAACACAATTTACTGAAATCATTGTTTTTTCCCTTAAATGCAATAGTGTCTGTGTGTGTCTGTGTGTAAGCTTCTATTGGACTTAATTCAGTTACATGAACTATGTGATGCCAATTTTTTAACTGAAAATTAGTCTTCCAGATGCCTTACGTTGACCAGGAGAAGGACACCATGAAGTCTACTTTTGTATTGAATGACAGTGCACCAGTCACAGATTAAGTCACCACAGTCTCTGGGCTGACTCCCAATTCTGTAAGTGCAGGTATCCAAAGTTTCTCTTACATTGACAAGCATTAATGGAACACTTGGCACTTATAATGTTTTGTGTGATGAAGTTCAAAAGAATTCCCATTCCTGACGCAGGCAAGCTGAAACACTTTCTGCTCACCTAAGATAGTAAGATGGAAAATATGGTGGTCTGTTTTCCCCGGAAAAAAGAAACAAAGACAGTGGCCGACTTACAGTAATGATATCTAACAGTAGCCTTACAGGCTGTGTTTAATTAGGATTGTATGAAAAAAANCATTCAACAGGTTAAAATAAGCAGACCCATAATTTCAATTTATCTACATTAAAATACACCAGAGATAAACAATGAATCACTAAAGTTCTAAATGTTAACAGTTATAGTAGCTTAATGAGAGTTATGATTATTGTAACTGATTAAATAGACATTGAAAAACCAGACTGGAAGTCTTAATCAAGATTGATGTACAACCAGTCAAGCATACTTATGTGTTAAAATAGACTGTTTAGATTTATCACAAAGGTAGTTAAACATCCAGGAGGAGCCTGACCAGACTATTTCTTATTAGCTTATGAGGATGATGGAGGCATGGCTGACATACAAACAGACATAAGTAAATAGGCAGAAGTAAATTATATATATATATATATATATATATATATATATATATATATATATATATATATATGTCCAACAAC
>JABWIB010001652.1:15772-26490 GCA_016617825.1 Platyplectrum ornatum | reverse complement strand
AAGTTTATGAGCCCCCTACCGCCCTAAAAAAGTAAAAGTTGGTTAAAAAAAATTGATGGCAACAGAAAGTAGACATTGAAATTATTATTTATTAACTATTTTGTGTGGTGTGATTATCTGTGTTACAAGTAAAAAATTTAACATTTTGAAAATGGCGAAATTTTTGCATTTTTCATGACATTTGCACATTTTTCACGAAAAAATACAGACTTTATCAACCAAAATTTACCACTAACTTAAAGTACAATGTGTCACAAAAAAACAATCTCAGAATCAGTTGGATAAGTTAAAGCATTAAAAAGTTATTACCACATAAAGTGTAACATGTCAGATGTGTAAAATAGGGCTTGGTCATTAGGCTGCGTCACGAAGGGGTTAAGCTATTATTTTGTTATAAAATCTAAGCCCAAGAGAAGCATCTGTCTCAGCCCGGTATCTGCAGATACCTGGAGTCAATAGTTTCTTATGCACCTTGTCTAACTGGTCTCAGTGTACAACATGAAAGAGCACTAGAGGTCGATAAAACAAGCTGCGCGGATTTTTGTGTGTGTCTAAATATAGGAGCTATTCAGTTAATAAATAAAGGGTGTGTGTATGCCACTTTGCAGCTGTGTTTGGTGAAATACATATTCTTAACAGTTCCAATATGGTCATTTCATAAATGTGAACACAATACCCACGTTTAAACATTTAGAGGATGAAAGTGTAGCTGACTTCAGTATGACTTTGTACTGAGCATGCACACAAACTAATCAGATCCAAAAGCAATTGGGGCTTGTGTTCTGAACGACATTTCATGGGCCTGGTGTATGGCCAGCATTAAATCATTATTATTGCAGATAAATTCATTCTTGCAGATTTAATGCAATCGCATTGTGACTGAATGATTCATGCAAATCCAAGCCACCGTATCTGGTGAATTATTTTAGCGTATTATCCTGCATTTAGTCAGCCGGTCAATGTTCTCCATTCAGACATACTGGATACTGCAGCAGTGTGAATTTGTGTTTGTCTGTAAGTCTTTGAGCAGAGAATTTCTTTAAAAAAATTAATAATAAATAATTAAATACTTTCAAAGACTCAATTAAAGTATGTATTACATGCAAATATGTGCTATGTATTTGCCAGGCCTGGAAGGCAATATTGTTCTGCAAGTTTTTTTTTTTAACTCTAGGGCAGAGCCCATTTAATATAATTTGAAATGTAATATAAAAGTGTGCAAACTCCTTTTCTCTTTAGAACGCAGCAACATAAACATGGAAAATGAAGGCCCTGTCATCTTTTGGGAAAGTGTCATATTTCTCAAACTCATTGAGGACGTCCATACCATTCTACCACCCAGGGAGCAGACTGCACCAACGCCTGCCGGGATATTGGATACCTGGGACGGCCTTTTGGAACCTAGCATTAGGACCCTAACTGGACCTCCTCTACCAACTGTAATTAAGGGTCTGACTTCTGAGTTTAATATATGATATACCTGCGCAAATACTACCTTGCTTAAGCTTCCAGGCTTATTATCCAGAATACAAATTTCTGTACATCTGATGATTATCATCTGTGCTGATTACATAAGTAACTCTATAGCCTCATGGTGATTAAATACATATTTTAATATTTTGCTTGTTGTTTCATTCTGTATGCACTATTATATCCTTATATTTTCAGTAAACATATTTTGTTAAAAAAAAAAGATCCATTGACCGCAGTCTTTTTTTTTTTTATCAACCTATACACCAGTCCTCCTATGTGTGCAGAGAACTTCAGGTTCTGGACACATAACTGGCCCTTTTTCTGTATGTGCAAGGGAAGTGTAATAAGTAGATGCGAATGTAACTAGTACCCATTATCCATTGAAAAAAAACCCAGGTTTATGCACATTGGTCAAGTAACCCAGTTTTTTCCTGGAACCAATGCAGGGTTTTTACTGGGATTTCCCTTCAGAACATAGTAGGTTACAATACTCTACTCCCTTCAGTGGAAATACATACCTCCCAACATATATGGTCCGGGCCACAGGACACAAAAGCCCTGCCCCCAGACCTGCCCGACTCCGCCCCTTCCCGTCCAAGCTCTGCCCCTTTTTGATGCCGCCATGCCCCCAAAAGCGTAACTGTCCCGCTGAAAGTTGGGAGGCATGGAAATGTTGTTAACCCAGGAAAAAAATCCAGGTTCACACTGCTGTGGAAAAGGGGTCTTTTTTGACATGGGATACATGCAGGTTTTCTGGAAAAGAGGTATAAAGGAACATAAAAAAAACTGTACCTATGGAAAAATTTCTTGGCAGTTGACTGTACTAGGTCAGAGAAAGAGTACGCTGCTGGTGTGAGCCACTAATTGTCATTTTGATGCAGCATTTTGTTTAATACCCACTGTACAATCCATCTGACTTAATGAGCACTTTTCAACATGGCAAATATCTTTATATATTTTTTATATATGACAGATGCTCAGTTAATGTCAGCAAATGCCAAGGCATCTGTCACAGCAAAAGATAAAATGTATTGGTGGAAAACAAAATCAATATATTCATTCAGTAAAGCATGTGCCGATACAGAACGGTTACACTGTCTGCTACTTATATGTATGATTTAATCAGCCGGAAACATATTATAATGACTACATAATTCTGTGGGAGGTGCGTGCAGTATAGTGGAGTCCAATAATATCATATAACACCTTACCTCACATTACTATCCAGTGCTTCCATCACAGTCAGTAGGCATGGGAGGATGGGAAGTCAGTGCCCTTGTGATCAAACTTGCCCTGTGGAAGGAAATAACCAGTTCCTATCACAATCTGCAGAATAATTGTTTCAACAATACAATATAAATGCAGAAATTAGTAAATGGTAATGTCTGATTAGCAAAATCTCATTTATTTTCTTTTTTTAGTAGCTTTTTAAAGTAAACACTTTAATCTAGTCATATTACATATCTGGATAGATTAGATTTAGCACAGATTTTTAAAGTATGCATAGACAATGTGATCTTTACAAAAATGCATGCCAAATTCATCATTGCATGTTAATAAAATCCACTCAGCATCTGAAATGGGGTCCAACACATTTGTACCAAGGTCAGTTACCCTGAACGTAGCGTGTGTCCAGTATGTATGCATAACTCAACCTCGCTCACATTTGAATTTCTAACTCATTGATGGACGGATGCAGCACGTGAGAAGGACAAATGCACCAATTTCAATTTGACAGACAGCATTCATACACAATATTAAACACAACACAGATATGATTTTTTGCTTTTAATAATAACACATCATATATATAAGTGTATGTCTAGCGTTGCAATGGCATGTGTAGTTAGTTGAAATGAATCAGAATATATCATTGAAAAATTCATTTCAAACTAAGGCAAATCCTTTTAATAGCCAATAATTAACTAATAATTGACAAGTATTATTATGGATGTGATTATGTGTCCACATTACTTTCAAGGATTTAAAGGGAAAGCTACGGCAATAGTGACAGATTGAAACAAAGTTGGTACGTTAACTATATACAAAGCACACAAAAAGGTTGGTATACCCATTAATTGCTTCTATGCTTGGAAAAGATGCCTTGTGTACCTGCCAAGGGTGCACACAGCAAATCCAGAGGGGGGCGGTTTAAGACACTGTTTAGTAATATCACAGTGTGACATTCCTGGGTGTGACTAGACCTGCGCCTCTACCTATCCCTATTCCCATCCCATCTACGTATGCTAAATAGCATAGGGTCATTGGTTTTATTCAAATAGTTTATTCTGATTTTTACATTTGTTCCAGATTTTCCTGTTTTCCTGCTGTAAATGTAACAAGTAGGAGTCCTAGTTTCATTCATAATGATAACTTTGTAGTCTGTAGCTGCTTTGGCTTTAGAACTGAAATCCTATCTTGCACTGACAGATTTATTTAGATTTCAGATACCGATATCTGTGTAATCCCAGTGATCCCTGCAACAAAGCTATAAATTGACGTATATCCATAACAGAGAAGTCACATCAAAGATCTCCCAGGACATTTCTATTTATCTGCTGAACATGCTCCCCAAGCATTTTAATGGTCCAATTGCCAGACACTACAAAACAAGACTAATGTTTATTACACACAGCCTAGCTACTGCAGAGCAGTGTACAGACTACAACTGAAAATTACACGTTTAATCACTTCCAAAACGCATTAGAATGTGTTATTTAACAGCATATGCGCCCGTCTTGAAAGCCTAACACCATTATAAATAAATAAAATATAACTGTCACACAGGGGTGTCTCAGCAATAAACGCTCTACTGGCATTTCCATTTAAGTGCCCCTCTGGAAGGCTTGATAAATGTAATAATACCCTTTTGTATTATAAGATCCTTGTAAAACCTGATGTAATATGCAACCTGTATGTAAGAGAATATCCCTGAGCAAACACAGAACAGTATCAGTACAGCAAACACAAAGGACTTAATAAAATATTAATGAGTAACATAATGTAATGACACCATATTCCAAAAGTGAGTTATCGCTTAGCAAGTATATACAAATGGCCCAATGGGATTATTCTTTAAGAAGTTGATTTGGATGTGACATAAGCCTTGTTCACAAGACTAGTCAACACCACATTTGTTATGGCATTTACTTCCTTGTTTTACTTCTGTTTCCGCTCATGAACAATGTTATTGTAATACGTGTTACCACTGAAGATGCAGTTACAGTGAATGTTTCGGAGTAATGAGTTGGGTTTTATGGCCAGAGTAGTATTCTGAATGTCGTAACTTTCCAGTCAAGCGTCTTTGCATTTTAATAATCACATATTGGTTAGGTATTATCACTTTTAAACAACTGATTTTCTTGCCATTACTGACTAGACAAAGAGGGCCTGATCCGAAAACACTTGCACATCCATCTGCCAGATATCATATTTAAATGAGAAGATGATGTGTTTCTATCATTCAAATATGCAATCTAGCAGGCGATGCGTCCTCCGCTTCAGTCCTTTGCTTCCCCCATTACAGAGATTGTTAAAAAAAAATGATTTTTTCAAATTTCTTTATTGTATTCATTTTATGTATTCATTTTTTTGCTTTGTTTTCATAGATAAAGGCCAATGTAGTAGCAGCATATTGCTACTACACATAGCCAAAAAAAGATTTTAATGGGTTTTTAATGTTGTAAAATGATTAATTAATAAAGCCCTTTTTTCTGCGTGCTAAGCAGAGGGGTGTGTCTCAGCTGAAACATCTACCTCTGGATAGACCCGAGACTGTGGTCACTTGCTGCGGCCGTCAGAAACTCTGAATCAGGTCCAGAATGAGCATGGTCTAATTGGCTATTTTAAGGGTACGTTGGGAACAAAAAAAAGGGGTTGTAAATACAGCTTATAGTTTTGTACAGTAATAAAGCTTACAATAAAAATGGAATCAATTATTATTCTTGGTGCTGGCAATCTATTGTGAATGTAAAGAAACTAGAATGATAATGAATTACAACAAAACAATGCAGCATAAATGATTAGCTGAACTTAAGGCACTTGTGAGATTAATTAACCAATAAAAAGACACTAATTATCCGCAGGCACAACAAATGCAAATGACACAAACAATATGAGCCCATCACTATCCCAAAAGCTTTTTACAAAGACTTGTTTAAGCAATGAAAAATGACATTGTAATGCTGCAGTAGTCAATCTGTTTTACTTCTTCAGAGAAGGAGGTTAAAGCAGGATTTAATTACTGTGGGTCTTTCCACTGAAGTCAACAAAAACCAGCTTAGTCGTCTACAAACATCCATTTATTTGATAGTTAACTGTGGCATGGTAATTGTAAAGATGCATGTCAGTTTAATTACTTGCACTGCTGAACCTGCTCATCCATTTGCCATGCCATTTGCTATGTTTCCAAAGATATATTATACACCTAGTATTTTGGGAGTACAGACTATATTTAGTATAGTAGAACAATGCATTCAAAATGACGGTTGAATACATCAGAGGAAGAACAACCAGGTTTCCTTTTGTGAAGCATTTTTTGTATTTTAACAATGAAGATAGACTAAAGTGGGAGTCTCATTTAGGAGCTGACCCAGACATGCGGATCCGTATGGAAAACAGCACATGCAGCCCACAGCCCATCCATCTGATTGCGCATCAGACTGTTCTGCGCTATATTTAAATGAGAAAAGGGGATGCTGCGCTTCTGCCAAACGCTTGCACCACAGGCGCAAGTCATTTTAGTTTTATTTTATTTTTAATAAACATTGCAGTTTAGAAAATGCATGATTTTCTTTTTATGCCACTTATTTTTATGTGCTGCTGTACCCCCAATGTTCTCCCTCTTTTTCTTTTCTGTATCCCGTTTTACTATGCAAAACTGTTTACTAAAAATATATTGATGAAAAAAAGAATGCATGATTTATGTGTGTGTGTTTTTATTGATAAAGATACCAGTGTAGTAGCAATGTACTACACAAAACCAAAGATATAAGAAAATTATATTAAAAATATTAAATGGGATAAAAGCACAGAGCCTGCACCTGTAGAAGGCTCCAACAGCAGAAAATTATCTTATCTTGTTCCTGCTAAAAATACCTCTGCATAGTCCAGACTGGTGCACATCTCAAAGATTAAAACTCTGGATCCAGTCCTTAAATGGGGCATTAAATATGAAAGAAATATATTTTTTAAGTTATACCATCTATCCATCATAATATATTAGTTTTATTTTATTTAATTATCATCCAGTGATAACCTTTCATGGGACCGATTCGGAGTTTTACATCCACATATATATATATTGATAAAGTTTGATTTAGTTGTGTTGTGTTAGAGGGACGGTTCTTGGCATGTATGTGCTAAAACCCCAGGGAGAATTTCTGTTTGCTTTTGGGAAATGTCTCTCAAAAGTATGTTTGGCTTGTGGCAAAAGCCGGTATAGGGCTCCCTGAGGGGATGGTGGAAGTGAGGGTGGGTCCACCATCCATCCTAGGCCAGTCCTGGTCTGGAGCCGTTTCAGGCCTAATCAGGTCTGCACCTGATTAAGCCTTCATTAGGTGTGTGAGGTGGTGGGTCAGTGTCTCACTGAGCTGGAAGCAGGCAGGTAGCCTGAGAGATACGCTGTGCTGACCTAAACTTACCTATGTGAGCAAGACTTGTGTGTGTTTGAGGTCCTGGCAGTAGGCCTGGTCTCCGTGTTAGAGATGCATACCTGTGTCTAGTTAGTGCCCAGATGGGCTAGGATTTTATTTTATGTTTTGGCTGTTTTGTTGAACAATTAAAACTAGCTGCGGCTACTTGCATGGACTCCTGGAAGTAAAACTGGTAAAAGTGAAGGTCACTCCAAGGCTGTATATACAGTGTTTCCAAGATATGGAAAAAAAATTTTATTTGAAAAAAAGTTTATGAATACATTGATAGTTGAGCAATTTGCCGACGTTTCAAAAGCCCAAGGCGATTTTCCTCAAGGCCAACTATCAGCAGAGCAGCAGAAAAACAACAACATTTGCAAAATATATGTGAAACACAACTATATATAACATAAAAGCACATGGGAGCTATACCTGCGTCCACCTCGNTCCCGGTGCCTGCCGTCCCTCCNACTTCCTGGAACGAATCCCGGAGTCAATGGAGGAGNCGGTACCNCTGCCNGACGTCATCGGCGTCCAGGTAGTCATAGCAACCCAGCTAGTAAGTTAAAAACACAGCGCTGTATCACACAGGGAACCAAGAAAAGCAAGCCAAGCTACGTGAAACACACACAAGCCAGAAACTACTAGATATACTAAATCTCACTCCTCATTGATATATCACAATCGTGCCTAGCACCCAGCCAGGCATGAACATAGATGAAAAAGAATTAAAGAAAACAGTTAAGCAATAATTGTTCATTCAAACCCTGCGGGGCTAAAGCATTCAATTTATATAACCAGAGACATTCCGTCCTAAGTAACAAGTTGTCAATATCACCCACCCGAGGTAAGGTAGGGATATGGTCAATGCCCATCCACCGTATGTCTGATAAAGTATGTCCCAGGTCCTTCCAATGCCTAGCTACTGGTTGGTCAAGATCCCTGCCTTCCAGTGTTAGCTTGATGGCAGATCTGTGCAATGCAAGTCTTTCTATAAGTTTTCTTGTAGTCTTTCCCACATATATTTTCTTGCAGAGACAGATGATGATATAAATGACTGCTTTAGTCGTGCATGTAATAACATGGTTGATCTTGTGCTGTGTAGTAGTTCTTTCCACAGGTTTAAGAAGTCTTTGCCTAGGGAGAGTATCTATACGCTTTCTTGCATCTTTAACCCATTTGGAGCTCTAGCCCCTGCATAAAAAGCGTTGCTCCGTTTCTGCAAGTTGTACTTGTGCCAAAGTATCTGTATTATTGATGCGCTTAATCCTCACCATTTGTGAATAGGGGAGGCTTTTTATACAAGCTTGAGGATGGTGGCTGGATACTTCTAAAGGCTGGTTTTTGTCAGTGGGTTTTTTGTAGACCAATGTTACCAAGCCATCAGATGTTCTTTGAACTCACGTCCAAGAAGTGGACCTCCTCCCTGCTGGTTTCCCAAGTAAATTTAATAGTAGATTTCAAGGCATTAACTTCACACATCATGGTATCGAACTCCTCCTGTTTACCAGTCCAAATAGCAAATATATCATCTATATAGCGAAAAAATACTCTCAGATGCTGTTTATACTTCATGGGTTCTAAAAATAACTCCTTCTCAATGCTGAACATAAAAGCATTAGCATATGCCGGGGCTACGCTAGAACCCATAGCGCAGCCCTGGATCTGTAGATAGTAGCTTCTATCAAAAATAAAATAATTGTGTCTAAGAATTAGCTCAAGAAGTTGGGCAAAATAGGTCGGGGGAGGTCCCAAATATAACGGGTGATCAGTAATCAAATTTACAGTGGCCTGAACGCCCTCCTGGTGGGGAATGTTCGTATATAACGAAACCACGTCAATAGTACATAGTAAGAAGTCGCTAGGCAGATCTTGCAGAGAATCAAGAATATTCAAAAAGTATAACTGGTTGGAGTAAACGGTCAAGGTACTTGGTTGGAACAAAGAATTACGCGCTGATATTATTGGGCTTCCCAGAGGCTTGTCCAATCTTTTGTGCACTTTTGGTAATGTAAATAGTAATGGCACCTTAGGGAATTTGACTAGTAATGACTCCAAAGCTGTGGGTGGTAAAAATTTCTGGGTTATACCACACTGTAAAATCTCTTCCGTCATTTTTGAATACTCCAATGTGGGATCATTTGGTAATTTGCTGTAAACAGAAGAATCAGATAGTTGTCGATATACTTCAGATAGATAATCTTTCCTGTCTTGCAGAACAATAGCACCTCCTTTATCTGCTGGTCTTATAATTAGATCATCATCTTCACTCGGATTTCTTAAAGCTTCTCTCTGGCATTTAGATAAATTGTCTCTACCTGACTGCATTTGCTCCGCGGATTTGGTGATACTATCCTCTAGTAGTCTCATGTAGCTTTTAATAGATGGATTCACAGATATAAGGTCAAAATTGGATTTATGTTTGGGTAATAGGGATTGCTCAGGTATGATAGCTTCCTTTTGTTTGTTGCCAAAAAATTCTTTAAGCCTGAGTGACCTTCCCAGTTTGAAAAGTTCAACCTTAGAGGTGAATTCATTAAATTTGTTCTTTGGAATAAATGAAAGACCTTTGTTCAGAACATCCTTCTCAACTTGTGTCAGGGCGCGGGAGGATAGATTGATGATCAAATCCTCCTTGGACGCAGATTCATGCCGTCTGCGGCATTGTCCACCCCTCCGGGTGGCTTTGTAACGTTTTTTACAATACTTCTGCCACGGCCTCTCACGGGCGGTTTGCCTCGAAAACCCCGGGGTGGTTGTTGTGTGGATGTGCTCGGTGCAGTGTCCTGGTCACTTTCACTGGTATTCGGTCCACTAGAGGTCTCGAAGGATGATCTGTTCATGAATGGACGATTCCTATATGGTCTCCGGCGGGGTGCCGGTTGTTTAGATGCTGTCCCCGAGTACCAAGGATATACCATATTTTAATCATAGTCCTTCTCCACTCTGGCTCTTTTGTCCTTCTTAAACTGTATTAAGTCATTAGTGTATTTGGACATTTGGTCCTCCAATTTGTTAAGCCAATTACACTCTGTATCAGATGTTAGTAAGTGCTTGTGTTCCCTTTCAAATGCTTGCAGTTTCTCCTCGGTAATCTTAACTTCATGGGTTGCTTCCTCTACAACTAACAACATCAAATCAAATGACGTTTTGTTAAGAATAGCAATCCACTTTCTGCAGAACTGCGGATTGCTGCGTCCAATAGTGGGTATATTGTTGATGCGGAAGCCCCTCGGAATAAGTTTGTCCCTGTAATAATTCAACAGCGTGGTACCGTGCATTTTAAAGTCCAAGTGTCTTTTATATCTAGTATATCTAGTAGTTTCTGGCTTGTGTGTGTTTCACGTAGCTTGGCTTGCTTTTCTTGGTTCCCTGTGTGATACAGCGCTGTGTTTTTAACTTACTAGCTGGGTTGCTATGACTACCTGGACGCCGATGACGTCNGGCAGNGGTACCGNCTCCTCCATTGACTCCGGGATTCGTTCCAGGAAGTGGGAGGGACGGCAGGCACCGGGACCGAGGTGGACGCAGGTATAGCTCCCATGTGCTTTTATGTTATATATAGTTGTGTTTCACATATATTTTGCAAATGTTGTTGTTTTTCTGCTGCTC
>JABWIB010001651.1:29217-51320 GCA_016617825.1 Platyplectrum ornatum | reverse complement strand
TTTCTTTCTTTCTTTCTTTCTTTCTTTCTTTCTTTCTTTCTTTCTTTCTTTCTTTCTTTCTTTCTTTCTTTCTTTCTTTCTTTCTTTCTTTCTTTTCTCCATGCTAGCAGCCTCTTTCCCAGCAGCTTACAATCATGCATGCAGGCATGGACAGACACTTCTTGGTTTGCCATTGTAGAACATTATTAGCAATGAAGGCAGGTCAGGCAGTTCAAACACACTAACTCGCCGCTCACTGTTGCACCACACAAAACTCTGGATCAGGTCCCAGGGAGTGCATGGGAAGGTGAAAGACAAGGTAAAAAGACCTACGTGTAGTGCAGAGATCATGACATCTATTCTGTGAAAGAGATATATATATATATATATATATATATATATATATATATATATATATATATATAGTAACTACAAATATAACTTATCCAATAATGGGCAATGGATGTTACTGATACATGCAGGGGCAGTGCACACATTTCTGTCACATACATAGCTATCGGTAAAATGTGTGCCAATTGCAAGTGTATTTATCCTCCCTGATTCCATAGGGAATGTCCCAGCCTTCCTTTACCATGTTTTCATCTGTTCTCCGTGTAATTATGACTTGGTTTCTCTGAGGAAAAGATTATGGATATTTGGGTAAGGAGGAGATTGCGTGGGCAAGATCTGCTATCTTGCAAATCTGACAAGAGAGAAATAGGTCAATGAAAGCTTTTATGTGGAGTAAGAACAGTCAGTCAGGAGGTATTTAATGTGCTGGCAGTGGTAAAATTCTCATTAAGCATTAAGGAGCTTTATTTATTTCATCAAATGTTCAATAGTGTCATGTGTCCCATAGAAGCCAATTAGGTAATGGGCACCCAACTTCTATTATATATATTCAATATTCATATTAAACTTAACCTGCATTTCCATCTATGTATCAAGTGTATGCACTCCAGAACAGGAGTGAGCCCTAGCCATCAGTCTGTGGTTACTTCTGTGTACAGTAACAGGGCCCAGTAACAGGCCAGATTCTCTGAGATTGCACCTAATAATGTACACCAAGGACATGGGCATCAGACCATCTTTGTTGGGGGGTACAAGTTTTGCTACCCAGTCCTCACAGCCCTCCCCTCCTTGTGTCCCGCATGGTGTGCCAGTCTAGAAACCTGTAACACAGGTGCCATATCTCCTCTGTGTAAAATGGTGGCACTGGCTCAGCCAGAACTTTACACAATCTAACTACAGTGCCTGCCATACTGTCTGTGTGTCAGTGGCTGAGCTACATAGGGGCAGTGTCAGTGGGACACATTGGCTGCTCTACAAAGGGGGAGCAGGGTGGGCAATCTGCATAACATTCAATCATGCATTTGTGGAAGCTGACAGGGGGAGTAGTTTTTTGGCTCGGTTGTCCAGGGTGGAAACTGGTCCGACTCATATTCCTGCTCTCATTGGCCCCTCTGGGACGCAAAGCTCTAATTTACCCGATATAGCTCAGATATTTGTAAATCATTTTGCAAAGGTTTATACACGTCAAGTACACTGCTCACGGCAACAACTCGATGCTTATTTGTTGGACGCTGAACTTCCTAAACTTTCAATGGATAGCTGTGCTGCGCTAGACACTGCTTTTACAGAAGAGGAGGTCAGGCAGGCCATCTGCTCCTTTCCTAATCGTAAGGCCCCTGGAGTCGACGGGCTGCCTATTGAGCTCTATAAAAAACATAGTGACTTTTTTGTCCCACAACTACTGAGTTTTTATGGGGATCTCTTTGATGCAGGGGCGCTGCCCCCCTCCATGTCGGAGGCCCTCATTGTGGTATTGCCAAAGCCTGGGAAGGACCCCTTGTACCCGGACTTGTACCGTCCTATTTCGCTCCTCAATGCGGATATAAAAATCCTAGCTAAGATCCTGGCTGTCCGCTTGAACAAAGTGATTGATGAAATTATTCACCCGGATCAAACGGGATTTATGCCCAGCAAGTCGACTAGTATTAATCTCAGGCGTCTCTATTCTCATCTGCAACTACAGCACATCGACTTAGCGCAACCTGTGGTGGTATCCTTAGATGCCGCCAAAGCATTTCATTCTGTGGAATGGGCCTATCTGTGGCGGGTATTGCATTGTATGGGCTTTGGTCCAGTCTTCATGGCTTGGCTAAAATTATTGTATTACTCCCCGACAGCCAGGATCTTGGTGGATGGATATACCTCTGAGCAGTTTCCCCTGGGCAGGCCAAGGGTGCCCTCTGTCTCCCGCATTGTTCGCCATTGAGGTGAAACCCCTGGCGTGTATTATAAGGCACAATTCGCGAATTAGAGACTTGCCAGTCCCACGCGGTGAGGATAAACTGTCCCTTTATGCGGATGACATGCTTTTGGTCCTAGCAGACCCGAGTGATTCCATTGCTGCCCTTTTGGAAACAGTTGAGACCTTTGGCAAATACTTGGGTCTGTGTATAAATTGGGACAAATCGCATGTCCTCCCGCTGCGGGGTCCCCCCCCTGTTAACTCTGCTCCGTTTCCCTCTCTGCAGTGGGCTACTAAAATTAAATATTTTGGCTTGCATTCTAATCAATCTGTGGATTTCATCCCTCTCAATCTCCAACCTCAACTCACCGTTTTGCGACTCCCTCTCTCGGTTATGGGGAGAGTTAATTTACTCAAAATGCTAGTCCTCCCTAAATTTCTCTATATTTTAGCCAACTCTCCCGTGTATGTTACGGAAATTTTTTTTAATACTCTAAGAAGTCACTTTATCTCTCTAGTGTGGGCAAGCAGCCGCGCCCGACTACGGTAAACAACCCTCTGTAGGCAGCGAAGACATGAGGGCATGGCCCTTCCCAATTTACAGTTATATTATTGGGCATCGAAATTGGCACTTCTCCGGGATTGGGTGGTGGACTCCTCGCATGGGGACCTTCATTGGTCTTTGGTACAATCCGCTGGGTTTGGTCACACCCTGTTACAATGTCTACTGGCGGGTTCTTATCACACAACCTCCCCTCCCATACTTATCCAGGCTAAACTTATTTGGACTAGTGTGACTGCTCTACTGGGGGTGGAGAGTACTGACCCTGGCACTCCCCTGTGGTCTAGGGACTGGCAGAACTCTATGTTCTTGATGGCACTGCCTTCTGGAACAACATGAGATAGTGGGACTGGGTCAACTCTTTCATGAAGGAGTGTTTAAAACGTTTGCCCAATTGTCTGATGAATTTGGTATTTTGCGTATTCATTTCTTTCGCTATTTGCAATTATCTAGCATCGTCACAGCCTAAACTTATATTGCACAACTTAGGGGAGAGAAAGGCTATCTCCTTATTGTATGGTCTACTGTTATTAGAAGCCTCTGGTGAGAACCTGCTCTCACTACGTGCCGACTGGGAGCATGATTTGGGGTGTCTATCGGATGGGGAGTGGGATGATAGTGGCTAGTTCTCATAAGAGTTCCTCCTCCCTGCGGTTTCAACAAATCCAACTGTTTATCACTCATAGATGTTATTTGTATCCTAAACTCATCGCCAGATATCGCCCTCCCTGCTCTAGTACCTGCCACAAGTGTGGCGTCCCAGGCATCTCTTTCTGGCACCTATTGTGGGACTGCCATTTGGTGCATGCGTTTTGGAGGGCTGTCGTGCAATGTATCTGTGACCTGGGAGTGCCCTTCTCAATGGCCACTCATGCTCAATGCATTTTTGGTCTCTGTCTAGAGAACACCTGGGCAGGGACACTAAAAAATCTGTTGTCAGTCTCTGTCTGTATGCGAAAATTTGCATTGCTAGAACGTGGATGGCCCCAACTGCTCCCTCTATAGTGATGTGGGCACGACTGGTGGAGACTTCCCTGGCACATGAACGTTTTGTGGCAAACTCCCGAAATACTTTACTGGGACATGACGCAGTGTGGGTGCGCTGGACCGAATCTCCTGTTATACATACTATTTTGCAGTGTGATCCCGTTGACTGAGCTTTTGTCCTTATCTGTTTATTCCACTAAATTCTGCTTATATCTGCATATTGGTATTTACGCTATGTGAGCCTGAAAGAGGAGTTTTTTTGGGTTTTTTTGACGGCATGACACCCCCCCTTTTTTTCCCTTTAATTTGTCAGTACTGTTCCACGCAGGCTTTGTGACATGATTTACTATGTATGTTTAACTCACTACGCTGGGTTTTATTTAGCTTCCCTCTGTAATGTCGTATGTTCTTATGTACCATTCATTATCCTGTTTCTGCCACTGTTCCGATGTGGAGCTTTACGTGTACTGTTTTCTTGTTTTCCTCAATTGTTTAAAATTTAAATAAAAATGTTCAAACAGAAAACATTCAATCATGCAGGAGGCCTTCTCCACATTTGGGGAAATGGGGACCTACGCTCCTTCGCCTCTCACCCCCACCCCCCATGTTCCGTTGCCTATTTATAAAATAGTTTGGTCATAGGCCTGGGGGTCAGAGCATTTTTATTTAGGAGGGGGGGCAAGTCCCCTTCCTTCTTGCGGCACCCCCTCCTTGCACCCTGCACAAAGTGCCGATCTAGAGCCTGTCACACTGACACAATGTGACAGGTGCCGCAGCTCCTCTGTAAGATTGTGTGAAGCACAGGCACAAACTCAGACAGAACATTAAGCATTGTAACAGTGGAGCTGCAGCGCCTCTCGTGCTGTCTGTGTGTCAATGTGACAGGCTGGTTGCACTACAATGGAGAAACACTCTGTATATGTATAAGATAGTTTGGTCTCATAAAGTTAATAAAACATCAATATAAGTGAGTAAAGCTTTAAAAATTATATAAACATTTAAGTTTCATTTTAGTTTATTGTTAATAATTTTGTATATAATACTATGCTATGACATGAGTCATTATTGGATCAATTTTTAGTTTGTCTTATAATGCATTTAATGCCACAACCAGGGCTCGAAGTGAGCCGGTATACGCCGGTATGGTATACCGGCACTTCTCCCGAGAAGCCACGCCCCCTTTTCTAAGCCCCGCCCCCTCAACATTGGAGGGGGAACAGTAGTTAAAAAAATCGCGGGTCTGGAGGGGGCGGGGCTTATGTAAGGGGGCGGGGCTTAGCGCCATACCGCCACTAATCAATCCCCACTTCGAGCCCTGGCCACAACTTTGCACATTATTTCTAACCACCAGCCATCTGTTCAACTCTCCTCATTGAAGAAATCTCCTTATACCTTTAATTAATTTTATTATTCAAACACTTTCCGCTTCCGTTCATCTTCTCTCTCCCTTCTGGTTGACTGTGTGACTAGATCATACAGACCATACCACCTGGCCAGCCATTGGAATATTAAAATACTTTTTTGAATTGTATCGTTTTTTAGTTATATTTAGTCATCTCTGCTTTGATTGGTAATGTTACTTTTCGTGTTTCAATACAACTGCTAACTATATTTTACCATTAATCTATATATAAAGCTATTTATATATAAAAATGATATTCCCATATACATATAGCCTATTTCTGATGGTCATGTACTGGTTTTCATGCAATGTATTTCTTTTACTTTCAGGGAAAACCCTATGTGTTTGACAGAGTGTTTCCTCCAAATACCACTCAGGAGCAAGTCTACCATGCTTGTGCCATGCAAATTGTTAAAGGTAATAAATCATCTATCCAAGCATGTGATTTCATAGTTTTTCATAGAGTTTATCTGGGCTACACATTTTTTTTTAGCTCCCCTGGCTGAATGCCTGTCAACTATTACATTTCCCATCACCATCTAGAACTGCTGCAAACCATACCTACAAACACCTCCAATCTATGTTCTCCCACTATGGGACAATCCAGACTTCCCAACTGCTTTGTCTCAACCTATTACCATACATGTATCTCTGCAAGTGTCCACATTTCTAATGGGTGACACCTTCTTATCTACTGGGGATCTCCAAACTAACTCCAGCCCTTGCATTGTGAATACCCAGGAGTGAATACCCCACTGTCATTCCTATATATCCTCCTATTAGATGACATATTGGGCCACAGACACAAGAAAGATCTGGCCTAGCCCACCTCCTGAGGATAATTATTGGAAGACAGTTAGAGAATTATTCCTTCTTACTTTCGAAAATAACAACATACTTATTTCTGTATGTTTAGTGTATTTTTTCAATGAAAGTTCCATAAACCTACCCATTATGTGTAACCAACCTTTAATACATGTAATTAAAACTAACTATACTTATTTACTAGTTACCTCACCTTCCTATCACATACTAGAGAATGTCAGAATCTGATTGGTCTCCATATTCTTTTCCCACAGCTTAGTAAATGTGGTTTTATATTGTACATACACTCTTTATAAACACTTCTGTACTTTTTATATGAATTAGGGCAGTTCATTCAGCAAATGTTGTTAAATTGCAAGTACAGATTGGTATATCCTACATTTTTGACATTTTTGTATATATTAGCTACAGTGATTTTTTTTAGCTATTGCTGCATCAATGATAGTTCTTGAGTTAAGTTGTGCTTGTCTAGAGGAATGCATATTAACCTGCTTTAATTATTCATGAATCACACTTTTCAATATTAACATCTCTGTATCCTGTAGATGTGCTGGCGGGGTATAACGGAACCATTTTTGCTTATGGGCAAACATCTTCTGGGAAGACCCATACCATGGAGGTAAGTCTGCTCACAACCATGATAAAAACATGATAATAGATAATAATAAGCGCAATATATGTTTCCTCAGTTCTTGCATCTATTCTGTTGTTTTGTGAGTCATGCATATGAACAGTATATAAACAGTAATATAAATAAAGTTTAATCACTAAAAATATATATTTTTTATTTAATTTTAAGCATTAATCATGACTAACTACCCCATAAATTATTGTCATGCCTCATATAGTATTGTCATATTAGTAAAATGCTTAATTTTGTTTTTATTTTGTCTGTTTAAATATTTAAAAATGAACATGAAATGGTCATACATGAAATGGTCATACATGGAATGCTCAGTAAATCATATGACTGTGTAAATCAAGCATGCATGAAATACCAGTTCTAATCAATACCGCTTCCGGATGTACTTGTGGACTACATAGACTGTCCAATATTTGTGCACAGAAACTGTATGTTGAACTGATCTGCACAATTATCCTGCAGTGTATTGCTGGCTATATGTTTGTGAAGATCACAAGTACGTGTGGATAGGTAGTGTACATAATCTACACAATAATAGCAGAGAGCTGTCTTTTGTCAGATGATTTTCATATACTATGCTCCAATTGCTGTGGATATGGCATAGTGGGCCCAATAATTGGAACTCTCTCATCTCTGCCCAGGGCCAATGTCAATTGGTATTCAAATCATTCATTCAATCCATGCTATGTATTGGGCTAGCCTATGGCTAGATATAGGTTGCTTTAATTGCATAGTGTCACCAAGAAATCAAAACAGCATAATAAAATGCCTGTGTCACACTGGGGTGAAATAGCATCACAACAAGAGAATTGGTTATTTGTAAAATCTTTGTCATAAAAAGCTGCAGTAACAGAGCCAGCTGTTAATGCTGAGAAGTCGATATGTCAAATGATATTGTTTGGTGCAGTGCAGTGTTCATGCCCATGAAATATGTATATTATTCTTCTGGAATATGGAGAAAAGCTGCAAGTCATTTCATAAAACTTAACCATGTAATATCTATATGGAAAACAAAGCTGTAACTAATATTGCTTGCATGAAAGCTTGATACCCCAACTATGCGTGACTTGGCTATAAATGAATACTTGTCATGTACTATTTTTTTCAGGGTAAGCTCCATGATCCACAGCTGATGGGAATTATACCCAGAATTGCCAGGGACATATTCAACCACATTTATTCTATGGATGAGAACCTGGAATTCCATATCAAGGTATCGTACCAGCTTATATGGTCAAATTTTAGTTTTAGTGTTGTAGCGTGGACTGCTGTGAGTGTGTTTAGGTAGGTTTCTAATAGAAAGGTGCTAATTTAGCTCTAGGAAAAATAATAGACAATATATAATAATATAATAAGAGTATTACATATTAATTTTTTACATACTTATTGTATAAACATTGTAATAAATAACCCTATCATTTTACAGCTGTTATTCCAGTTGAGATCTATTTGGTGATTTATGATACTTATTAGGCTAAATAATAGATTTGGTTTGTTATAGTCTGCAAGAGACATAGTAGTCTGTATATATATTTGTTGTCTACTTTAGATGAAATATAGAAGAACCATTCCTGTTGTCTGTCTTTCCAGGTTTCCTACTTTGAGATTTATCTGGATAAAATTAGAGACCTGCTAGATGGTGAGTAAGCAGCATCCACAGGTTACTGACCGGGCATCTCCACCTTTTGGCTTTTTCCTCTGATTTGTAATCCTTAAGTAAAGGTGCTAAAGACTGCTTAAACCTGACCTAAAGGGAGAGGAAAATATGTTCTTAATGTAAAGAAATGAAGAGACCACACTGCAATGTGAGGGTACAAATGACATGTACCTAAGTGCGGGCAGAGTATTTTCCTTCTGCTTGTGTGTGTAATAGCAGTGACATTCACAAGTTACACAGTTATTCTGGCTGCAAATGTCTGCCAGGATTAACATGTCAACCTTAAACTATCGAACAGAGTTGTTATATTGAGTTTATGGTGTCAACTGCATCATTGCCTATCTTACCAGGGGCAGAATGTGACAGACACAGGCCACCTAGCTAGAATGACAGCTTAAAACAGCGCTCAGCACTCCTTTAATGAATGCTGAGAGCTGAATATACATTGCGAGCAGCACAGCTGAGGTGAGTAGAGCTGCTTGCATTGTACTTTTTATGTGCCATGCACTGTTTTAAGCTCTCTTAGAGTTTGTGTACAGTGTGACAGTGCAGGGGAAGTGGAAAGGTTTGAATTGCTATAGGCCCTCCTTTCCTCTAGGCCCTGTAGCAGGCGCACTCATTGCACCCCCTATAGCTTTGCCACTGGACAATTATGAGAGATGAGCTTAATATTTTGCCAGTTCAATGTATATTCTGTCTTACTGATGTTGCATAAAAATGCACACTATAAAGCAGGAAAAATTTAGTAGGCTGAAAACATGCTTTAGTAGAAATACTAATCTGCCAATCTAGTCAGTGGCTGCAATTGATGTTTGCAAAATATGGGGGGGTAAAGTAATATTTTATGTTTACACTCAGTATAGTACTATATCATGAAGAAATCATCTGCTATAGGCTCTGGGCAGCCCCTCCTCAAAAAAGCCCTCACTATTACCAACATAGACTCATGAGTCCACTATGTAACAACTGATGTGCAGTGACTGTCTGCCTGATTGGAATATTAAAGGTAAATAAAAGAAAGCCCAGAATTAAGAGAATTTACAGAATGTGATCCCAAAATGTGTTTATAAATAGTGAGCCAAACTGTTTCTAATAGACCTTTCAATATCACAATATCTAATTGGTAATTGGTATTGGTCATAGCTTACACTGCTCATCCAAAGTACCTAGTGCATACCAACGTGTTCATCCACAATGCCCAACTTACTGTGATCACTAGTAACAAAGATTGGAAGTAAGTTTTCTGTCCATTATTCTGAATGGAATACTTACTTATGTGCGCTCATTTTACCATTTGAATATTATTTACATATTACTTACATATTATCATCACCCTAGAAGGAAAAACATATCAATTTTTAAAAAAAAATTCCAAATGCTAACTGATGAGCCCTAAATAACATTATTTCATGGAAAATACCAAATAATATTCATACACAGCATCAAATGTGCTATAACAACCCCACCTTCACAGCCTTAAGCAGGTGACAAATCAATTTTATAATGAAACCTCTAATCATCATAATGAGCAAGAGATTAACACACTCCACCTGAATAGTAAGAAACTGATAATTGCTCATTTACATAGACATAGGCATGGCTTATAATTATACTAATGAATATGTATGATTTCATCATTTGCTGACAGATTTATTTGTGTACCAGTCTAGTAACACATTTGGTATGTAGCTAATATAATGCTATATTTGATCTATCCCTCAAGGCCACAGAGGCTGAAAGGCAGCTATTTCTCCTTTATACCTGGGGTTATCATTAATAAAATAGGAAACGAAAAATTAAAGCTAATCAGTACAACACAATGAATACAACAAGGGTACCAGTTCACCATATGGTTACCCTAGGTCTACATAGACACATAACCGTCATCTTTTAGATGATCATGATGTCAACCAGGAAACAGCACCCCAGGTCAACATAGACTCTTTCGGCCAGATTCAGCTTTTCACTCTCATGACTTACACTCATGAGTTATACTCTCATGGGCAAAACCATGTTGAATTGCAGGGGAGGTAAATTTAATTAATTGCAATCAGCATAACAGGAGACAGCTGATGTTTCCAGCCCAAGTGTAATAACAGTGTAACAGTAACACTGGTCAGCATCTGTGTGCAACATGCAACAATAAAGCATTCTCCCTGCATGCAAACACTGACATTCATTTTACCTCCCCTGCAATTCAACATGGTTTTACCCATGAGAGTGTAACTCATTAGTGTAAGTCATGAGAGTGAAAAGCTGAATCCAGCCCTTTGTCCCCATTCCTGATTTCTCTAGTATATTGCTGTTACTGATCCACACTGTTGCTGCTCACCAGAATATCAGTGTTTCTGAGGCTGCTTTTACCAACTCTATCTGCCCCTTCGCTTACGTAAGTAATATCACATATTAAGGTTAGACATACTGTAACAGTTGTGTTTATGTTTGACATCGTGGTTATGAATATTGTAATGTCAAACACTGAATGCACAATAATCAACATATTAAGACTGTCAGACTGGCATAAGATCGACATGATAAAGCCGTCATACATTTGGTGCCACTAAGATCGCTGTTCACTTTATGAATGTGGAACTTCTCTTATCCACCCAAACATCAGGCACAGAACTGTGGGCGCACTAAAGTGCAAATTGTTCATGCAATATAATAAATCAGTTTATTTCTCTGTAATAAAATGTCTCCTTTAACTTTGTGTCTTCATTAAGAATGCATGAACCTTACTATTATATTTGTCTTGCATCTTTTATTTATAGTTTGAAAGACAAATAACTTGGGTAAATTCTTTGGTCATATTGATTTGAATTGTAATGTACTTAAAAATCAATGTTGTCCTTTCCAGTTTCTAAGACAAACCTCTCCGTGCACGAGGACAAGAACCGTGTTCCATTTGTCAAGGTGAGCGTGGACAGAATGTTTTCTCTGTGGTCTTGTTTAATGGATACATCTTTAATAATGTCTAGGTCGCCATTAAAGCGTAATCACTTATAGAAGGTGGTATATAAAAACAAAGCTGTAGGGAGATTTCTGCTGCATTTTCTTCATGATACTTTTTAAATTTTAAAAACCTAATTTTATTAACTGTACATAGTAACTTCTTTAATATGCACCATTCTGTATGTTCAGTTCACAAAAAACCAAATGCCCATTTTTTTTTTTTACATTTATTTTTATAAATACAATAACATGAATGTACAGGATATTTAGCAATCTGTCATACCCCATTCACTCAGACTACCCTGGTAAATCTGTTTTTAACGAGCAGGGTTGTTAGCTGTGGATCTGAATTACCCTGGTAAGTAACCCTGTTCACAGAGCTGAATTACCGTCGTAATTCACAAACTGCCCTGGTCAACACCATTCACACTGAACCAGGGTAGTTAGTAGTAATTTTAGCGCCGTTCACACTGAGCACACCACCCAGGTAGTTCAGTCATCCTGGGAAGTTGGCTGAATTACCCAGGTAATAGCCGTCTGTGTGAACAGGGTATAAATGTGTAGTCATTCAAAAGAAACGCATTTCTGTAAGTGCATAAACCCAAAACTGGTAAAAACTCTAAATGTTTTAATATTTTCTTAAAGTTTTCTCTCTATCTCTATCTATAGATTAGTAAAAGATTTCCAGAATATATCATTGCTCAGCACAATGTTAAACTCAATTCAATTATTTTTTCTTTCGTGTGTTACTGTTTCATGCACACAAAAGTGGCATCAACAAACATGTCAATGTACATTTTTGTTTCATATTCCTTAATCAAAAAGTGTTAAATAAATTAAAATGATATTCCAAAAAAACCCATAAAGACATGCAATGTAACAGTTGAGCTAGTACTTGCATAACTGGCATGAATCTATTGCATGTAAGAGATAGGGGACCTGATACTGAGTTACATGCAACAAGCAGCCGCACAGTACGACAAATTCAGAGTTGGCAACCATTATGCCCCTCGTCCCTGCAGCCAGAACCATTCATGCTTCCAGGGGCGTAACTAGAATTTGGGGGCCCCATAGCAAAATTTAAATGGGGCCCCCCAACTCAGGTCTCCGCCATTTTTTATATACAATTTATACACATTTATATATAATATAAATATCATGTATTTATTAGTAAAAAAAAAAAAAAGTAAAAAAAAATACTGGTACTGTCATAGAAAAGATACAACAGACAGAGGTCAGTGACTATAGGTGTGTGCATATAATGTGTGTTTGCATATGTGTAGTGTGTAGTGTGTATGTCATCAAATTGTAGCTGCACTATACATATATATATATATATATATATATATATGTGGGGCTCCCCATTGCTGCCCGGGCCCCATAGCAGCTGCACTCTTTGCACCCTCCATAGTTACGCCCATGCATGCTTCTATAACTGGAGCCTCTCCAGTGTCAGCTTGCTATTATTCTGTGTTTCATGAATAAAAGCCGGCATAGAACATGTGGCGGTTACTAGGCTGGCTTTTACAGCATAAAAAAATCCAACACAGTAACCGGCACAAGTACTATGCTGGCTTTTATTAATTAAAAATTAATTCAAACAAAGTTTAGCATTTTATTTATTGTTTTAATATATATAAAACAATATATATTAATATATATCTTATATTTATAAGAAAAAGTATTTTGTACCATGGCTCAAAGCATTTTGTTAAGTGTAAGCATTCAGAATAATCTACACTGTGTTGAGCATATGATTGAACTATAAATCAGGATACAAAAATGAAATGTACATGACAGGAAGCAGTCTCTCCAGTATATAGAGAGATAAATTACACCAGTATAATATAATCAGGGATCTGGCTGCCAAAATCCATTACTAGTACATGAAAGCCGCGTATCTCGCAGTGTTATGCGGGCTGGTATAGACACAGGTGGTCTTAGCTGGAAACCAGGATCGCATACCATTGATTTCATGCTATTTTTCTGCAGCTGAACAACTATTTGAAACCCTTGGTACCATTTCACAGTCTGTAATTGAATGGTATTGACGTGGTTTCTGTGGATGAAATTGTGTCCATTACAAAAAATAACTGTGACCCAGCCGAATGTCCAATACTTTCCTCTCCTATAAGATAATCATCTTGGTATTTACAAAAAAAACCAAAGTCCTTGGGAAATGATTATAACGGTAATACCTTTGGCAATGAATACAGCATCTGCTTTCCCATAAATGGCTGTTATTATCCTGGTGTCATTTTGTATGCCTGTACAATGTGTGGCACATTATAAAATCATTACTTTAGCAGCTTTGCTACTTACATTTTAAAGAACTAAGAATAACTGCAATTAAACTTTTTAATGCCTTTATTTAAAAGAAACTTCTATTTTACAGTTTCTTACATTTTTCTGACAGCATTAATTGTCTTTACTGCAGAGGTACCTGAAAACTCATCTATATGCAGTATAAATATGTTTTGCCAACAGAGAGAACAGACAGGATCCAGAGTTTTTTTTTTACAGACGCACACCCCGTGTTCTTTATGAGTGGTATTAATAGAATATGATTGGTTGCTATGGGCAACTCCACTTTTCCATTTCCACAGTTTAGTAAATATAGGCCTAGCTTAAAACCCTAGCTTAATTTCTCTATATGTATCCCTATTCAGAAGTGTGTCATACAGAATAAGGTCCATGGGACAAGGTATTACTCCAATCCTTCCGATCTGAACAAGAGACAGTGCTCATATTCTCTACATATCTGTCTGAAAATCAGTCTAGTTCAGGCCCTTGCTGTGATTGCCTTACAACTAAAGATTCAAGCTCACAATCTCCAGTGTGTAAAATGAAACTGAGAGCTTGAATCTGATTGGTTGCTATGGGCAACATCCCCACTTTTCAATCTCACTGCAATCTCACCGCTTAGTAAATTTAGGCCATAAAGTCTTTTTTTTAAGATTGCTATTGTTCGGTACAACTTTTGCACCAAATGCAGTCATGTCACACCTCCCAACTGTCCCGCTGCCCCTCCAGATTCGCTGTTTGTCCCGCTAAGGGGACAAACATGACTTTTATTTTATTTTATAATATAGCTGTGATTCGCGGCGTTCAAAGGGGGCAGGGCTTATGCAGGTCTGGGGGCAGAGTTGGGCCGTCCGGAGGCAGAGTCGGGGCCGGACCTGAGGTGGGGCTAAAGTGTCCCAACCTCACGTTCCCCTATGTTGGGAGGTATGGTCATCGTAATTAAAATTGTGATTAGGTACCGCCTATTTGTGTGCTATTTGTATGACATGAATAAAAATAGCATTAGGTAAAACAACTAAATCATTTGAGGAAAATATAAGTTATGTGCAATTGTTTTATTAAATCCATCCCTTTATTACCTGTCAGGGTTGCACTGAGCGTTTTGTGTCCAGCCCAGAGGAAATCTTGGATGTGATTGACGAAGGGAAGTCCAACCGTCATGTGGCTGTCACAAGTAAGACCTCCATGTCTTATCTAACCTCACCATGTCTATGTTCTATAGAAGACTCACAATATGTGTGGGCCCAGTAATGCACTATTATCCTGACTCCTATAGTGCTTACTAAATAAAGTGCTCATGCGTCCAGTTTTACAAAGTCTGGATCCGGTCCTTTGTTATTAATTAAAAACCTAAAAAACTGCATCGATTAATTTTTTTTATGTTTTACTGTATTGTGATATAAC
This sequence comes from Platyplectrum ornatum, assembly GCA_016617825.1. Taxonomy (NCBI): domain Eukaryota; kingdom Metazoa; phylum Chordata; class Amphibia; order Anura; family Limnodynastidae; genus Platyplectrum; species Platyplectrum ornatum. The sequence continues at coordinate 36,351 of JABWIB010001651.1, read as the reverse complement.
ACTGTTTTTCTTTTCGATAAATTTTCTTCTAGACATGAATGAGCACAGTTCCCGCAGTCACAGCATTTTCCTGATTAATATCAAGCAAGAAAATGTGGAGACAGAGCAGAAGCTGAGTGGAAAGCTGTATTTGGTTGACCTTGCCGGCAGTGAAAAGGTCAGATTTTGATGGTTAATGATACAGTGATGATATCTTCAGTAGTGCATGAAGACGTTACACAAAAAAATCTAAACTCCTGAGTGAATGAATGAGAGAATTAATGACAACATTAATGAATTAATAACATTATGATTAGGATATGAAAACTCTATTTCAGGGGTGGGAAAGGAAAGGGGGTTGGTATTGGGGCAAGTTCAGTCTAGCTCTAAAGGTGGAGGAGGATGTGGCCTATTGCAGTATAGGATTGGAGGGGTCTGTACTCTTCCTTCAATGGCTGAGACATACCACACAATAGAAATCAAAAGGATAGAGTGGAGAGGACTGTAAGACATGCAATGCAAGTTTATTGGACAGTCTATTCATGTGTGCCAGTTGATAACAAGAGGGGGTTTAGATTCTACCCATCTAGTTGATTCACAAAAACCCTATCAACTCTAGTCTCTATATTGGACTTTTTTGTCCTCCAAGTGACGCCCCAGTAAAGTGTCTCAGATGGCTAGTGCAAAATCACCATTAGCTCTGGGTTTGCCCCTTTAATACTATAGTGCACATGTAGGCATGTCCCAGCATGCTTTAACTGCATAGACATAGTTGATACCTGACAGAGCATGCTGGAACTTGTAGTTTGACAACACCTGGAGAGCCGCATTTTGCCTACACCTTTCTAGAGCAAGACCCTAAATAACCTGGAATCACTGCAGCGAGTTTACCTGTGCCGATTAGTTTTATCTTTGCATGAAGCCAGTAATATATGTTTTCTCTTTCTATTCACTCATATCTATTTGTATCTGTTTCTTCAGTAATGTTCTGCTTGTAATTGTAGTTACTGGAAGTGTATTATGCATACAGAGATGCAAAACTGTTCATTCTGCACAATCAATGCCAGCTCAGACTAAACAAAGCATATTGATTTTCTACAGTATGCTTAATCCTGAGGGTGTCTGTATTGTACAGATTGCAGGAGGAAAAAGAACAAAAAGGCAGTTATACTTAATATATTGCAGGTACATTACAGATGTAAACTGTAAAGAGCTGAGATAAGTATTATTCATAAATCACCAACATAATACATAGTGATTTAAAATCATGGAAGAAAATAAAAAATAAATAATACAAATTGTAAAAGTAATACAAACAATGATAAGAATAAAATAAATGGGTATTAACGTTAAACAATACAGCCTAAATTTACTAAGCAGGGAGATTGCAGGTAGATTGAAACGTGGGGATGTTACCCATAGCAACCATCATGAATCAGATTCAATCTCTCAGTTTCATTTTACATACTGGAGACTGTGAGCTTGAATCTGCTATCTGCAACATCCCCACTTTTCAATCTCTTAATTTGTTTCTTATGATGGTATTTTTGTTATTAATACATTGACCTTTAGATACAATTATGACGTAAACGCAGAGGTGAGTGACAGGGGTATTAAAAACCATGGACACTCTTTAAAACCAGCATATTACATCTCTGTATTTCTGTATTTTTGAAAACTAATACTGGCTTATCCACCATACAGACCCTTAAATATCTACCATGAAGTTTGTTTATATTTTTATATAAGGTGTTTGGGAGTTTTTGCAGTTTAGACATATGTGCATGTGCAGTTGCTCTGTATATCATAGGCATGGTGTGTGGGCTTTACATTTCTCTCCCCTGTGATTAGGTCAGTAAAACTGGTGCTGAAGGAGCTGTTCTGGATGAAGCTAAAAACATCAACAAATCTCTGTCTGCCCTGGGGAATGTCATCTCCTCACTAGCAGAAGGAGCGGTAAGGGTACACCAGCTTTGACTGGACTTTGCTACTTTATGTTTTCCTCTCTATGCATTGTATTGCAGTTTAATTATATATATGATTTCCTCCTATGTATTCTAGAAAGGATACGTTCCCTACAGAGACAGCAAGATGACTCGAATCCTCCAGGATTCCTTGGGAGGAAACTGCAGGACAACCATGTTTATCTGCTGCTCTCCATCCAGCTACAACGATGCAGAGACCAAGTCTACGCTGATGTTTGGCCAGAGGTAGCTTTTCACATTTCCTCTAAACCAGCTATCTTCTATTGACTTCATGTTCTTATATTTTTTTTCTTTGAAGAATGCCTCCTGTACTTGGTTAATTTCCTTGACATATTTACTTTGGAAAAAACAAATATAAGTTATAAAATATACAATTATACAATGTTTTACCCTCCTCCTTTCCTCTCCCCTTTCCAACCCTCCCTATTTTGCAGAAAGTTCTTGGTTAAACGAGCATAACACTCCACCTAAAGTTTACACACTTGTTTATTTAATACTGATTATCCTATAATCTGCTATTTTACAAGCTCATTACTTATTCTATACACTGATATGACATTTTATTTGTAATTCATTTTGCTTTCCAACTTAATATAACTTTATCTCTGCAGGGCCAAGACTATCAAAAACACTGCATCTGTCAACCTGGAACTGACAGCAGAACAGTGGAAGAAGAAGTATGAGAAGGAGAAGGAGAAGAACAAGACCATGAAGGAGACCATTGAAAAGCTGGAGGCCGAGCTCAGTCGCTGGAGGAATGGTAAGGAGCTTTTTAGGATTTAAACATAGCGAATAAACATCTCTCAAGCACTGTAGGTTGTTGGGGACAAAATACAATATATGATTATGTAGTCATTGCATAGAATATAGCTACGTATGTTACAATACATTTACACAACCTTTTATTTCTCTAGGAGAGAACGTGCCTGAGACAGAGCAGTTGAATGATGAGGAACAGCTCATCCAGGACACTTGTGATGAGACTCCAGTCAATGATAACAACTCCTCTATTGTGATCCGAATCTCAGAAGAGGAAAGGAGAAAGTATGAGGAGGAGATCCGTAAGATGTATAAGCAGCTGGATGACAAGGTATGTGCTAGTAGTCTGTCAAGCAAGGCTGCCATTGTTTCACCTCTTTTGGAAAAGTAATATGGTAAAGCCCTTTCCTTTTATTACTTTTATAGGACGATGAGATCAACCAGCAAAGTCAACTAGTTGAGAAACTCAAACAGCAAATGCTGGATCAAGATGAGGTAATATATTATATAAGTCTGCAATATAGAGTATCCCAGTAGTGTGTTATTTACATGAGCTAGGTAAAGTGGTAAATAGTTCTTAGCGATTTTAATGATTTCATAGTTTGCTGTGATGTTAGAAACATAGAATCATAAAAACCTAGAATGTAATGGCAGATACGTCCTAATGGCCCAATCAGTCTGCCCAATATAAACTATACTGAGCCTATACTAGTCTCTATTTTCCCCTCAATTTGGTTTAATATGGATATTATCATATTTATCTCAAACATTTTTCAATTATTCTACTGTGTTATCATGTCAGATGGAAGTCTATTCCATCAATTACCATTTCAGTGAAGTAAAGTTTTTGCATATTTACTCTAAACCTTCCACCAGGTTTAGACCAGTTTATAGACATACTCCCATATTCTAATGCATCCATCCATCCACTGCACCTAGCTACATCCCTTCATATATTTAATAGCTGCTATCATATCCTCCCATCTTCTCAGTATCAAATCTTCCTTCATATGTTTTGGGACACATACCACATTTTTCTGTTTTTGCACATTATTGAATGTATTAATGTTCTTCTGGAGATATATCCTCTTGAGGCCAAGATGTTATTTTTGGCAAATAAGCATCTGACTTCTTTGTCATTACTTTGTTATATTGCTTGGCTACTTTTAAGTCACTTAAAACAGTGACATCTAGATCCCTTTCTTCCTCAGTAGTTTCTAATGTAATGTTTTATATTAGTCATATATTGAGCTTTAGTGTGTTTGTGCCTGCAGTGCATGATTTTGATTTGGCATTTCACTTCATTTTTGACCATTCCTCCAATCTAACTAAATCATCGGTCATTTTGTTTACCCTTCCTGGTGTGTCTTTCCCCTCAATGCAATGTGTAATGTTACTAATAAAATATTAAAATGCTATGTACAGATACCTTGTCATCCCCAGAAAGGATTTAGTCAACTTTAACCCTTTGCTATCTATCATGCAACCAATGTAAATATCAAGCAACCAATATCATATCACAGATTTTTCAGCTTATTTAACAATCTGTTACTTGTGCATATGTGTGTACAGTGTAAAAAGCCTTCCTAAAGGCTATCATCTTGTTTGTGTTTACTTATACATTTTTTGAGAACTTGCTACCTTTTTTATACATTTAACACTGTGTTTTTCCCCAACAGCTCTTGATATCCACCCGAGGAGACAATGACAAAGTGCAGATGGAACTGAGTCGTCTACAGTCTGAGAACGACTGTGCCAAGGAAGAAGTGAAGGAGGTTCTGCAGGCTCTAGAAGAGCTAGCTGTCAACTATGATCAAAAGTCCCAGGAAGTGGAAGATAAAACTCTCCAGAACCAAATCCTTGCTGATGAGCTGTCTCAGAAAGTTGTAAGTACACATAGCTCAGTAGCACCACATGAGGGTGCTATTTCATAGCTATCAGTACTTACTTAGTACTGATCTATGTGTGAGGCAAATCTTTTTCCAACAGGTAATAATAACGCCATCTACATTCATTAACCATTTTTTTTAAATCTAGAATAGGGCTTAAAACGGTATATATATATATATATATGTTGCTTCATGCGTGCGGCACTCGGTCCGAACAAACCAGTCCAGATACTGTGGACAGTATCTGGACTGGTTTGTTCAGACCGAGTGCCGCACGCATGAAGCAACATATTTAGAGTGGAGCCTAGACACCCCACGTGGAGGCACCGTGAGTCATAATCTTACTATTTATATTGACATATTTGTAACAAGGAGTGCCAACACAACAGATACAATATATATATATATATATATATATATATATATATATATATATATGGAACAATTGTGGAAAGGACAGGATTCAAATACTATAATAGTGTATAACAGTAACAGGAAAAATTTAAGATGTTCCAATAGTAGGAAGACCATTGATAATATATATTATCTGTGGAGTGGCCAAAGGCAAGTTCCCGTCCATATCTTTGAAAATAACTTATTAGATTTATATGCTATAAGTTTGGAACTGGTATGAAGCTATGCAATTTAAAAAAAAAGCTTCGGAAAATCTTTCTAACGTTTTAAATCTCACCACTTTATAAATATTGTACAACATTAAGATAAAAGCCTCATTGGCAAGATATCCACTTAACGTCATACACTTTGGTACTGGGGGTGTCAATCAAGGACACTCTGACTGCACAGATTCTGAACCTGAGCAAGCTGGGACTTCCACTGGGTAATAGGTAGCGTTGTCATGTGATATACATACAAAGTCACAATGGTTTCTTGTATAAATGAAGAAAATTACATATTATTTGATAGGAAATAACAATATATCCAAGGTTGTCCTACTGTGGCTACTATATTGTGAAACCTTCCTATACATAGGATTAAAATGAGATTTAAATGCACCTGTACACACTCCCCCCTCTCATTTCACTTCAACTTCCCTGTGTCCAATTTTTTTGTTGGAAATTAGAATGTATTTTGTATTAATATATTGTACTGTACAATATACAACTGAATTTGACAAGTGGCCTTTGAATTTCATGTATATTATTTTTGAAAAGGTGATGTTTTTTCAATGTATCATAATGTTGCTTCTGTCTTAAGGCTACTCTCTTGTCTCTGGAAAATGATCTACATCGCCTTCAGGAGTTTAGTACCCATCAGCGTAAGAGAATCGCAGAGGTTCTCAATGGCCTGATGAAGGACCTCAGTGAGTTCAGTGTCATAGTTGGCAATGGAGAATTTAAACTGGTGAGTGCCTTTATCTTTTATTAGCTTATAATGGTATAACCATTCTATGTATGATGGTTTGGTTTGGTTTTTTTAAATATGTTCTACTAATATACATTTACCAGAATAATAAATTATATCTCATATTAATACATAATTAATTTATATTACACTGTGCTATATTATTTGTTTACCAAATTGTGTGCTATACATTTATTTATATTGTTATATGTTATATTCCTTTACATTGTTCCCACAGACTAGAACTTGCATTGGCTCCATTTTATGTTTTAGCATGTTATTACTGTATATGAGCTACATTTACCATCTACATTGAGATTAACCTCACATTAAGGTCACATTACACTTGTTTGATTGTTTAGTCATCATAATCTAATAGTCATTGAACAGGATGCAGACTTTCTATAAGGGGAAGATTTTCACTTGAAATGGGAAATTACCCTTCTTGTATTGCATGGGCACCACTTTTCAGGATGGTTATGGTTCTTATGGTTATTACGGGGTTGGACAGTAGTGGGAGGAGGGGAGACATGTAATAATAAAGTAAGTAACAGAGTTTAGAGGGGATCTGCTGCCGCTGGGGTCAGAGCTCATAGCACAGCAGTATTCAAGCTCTAAATGTGGTTTATTGTTATTGTATGTGCTGCCTCATGAGGCTTTTGGTCACTATGTACAGTGTTGCAAGTTGTACTCTTGACAGTAATACAATTCATAGTATGTTAAATGTACATACAGCCAGACCAGGTGAGTGGTGAATGAACATATCATTTACTGGTGCAAATGCACAGGAAGGGCTATTGTGTAATGGAACAAATGATATACTCAAACATAGTCCAGACTGGTTAGAAAGAATACAGCATGTGATATAAGGTAGCTGGGAGGTAAGACTCATTACGGGACTCGTGGTAAACAAAAGGTTCCACAGGACACAAAGCAGTATAATAGGTTGAAGAGGTTAGTACAAGTCAAACCAACAGTGTCCCAATAAGACTGCATAAACACACAGTGTAGAAGCACAAGATAAAGAACAGTGAGCAGCACTCAGCTGAGTGAGGGGCTACAATAAATGTCAGCTGAACATGTGGTAATAATCAGTCAATATAAAATCTTAAGCTAGGTACACACAGTAAGATAAATTGTATTCAATCGAAAGATTTTTT